>JAQBSW010001944.1:70000-116694 GCA_029291075.1 Eudiplozoon nipponicum | reverse complement strand
TGTTGAGATTATGCAAGCTTATTATAGTCATGAACCGCAACTACTATCAGGTCACACAAATTGGGTTCAAATATAAGTTATGAGCCACAAGCTGCAGCAGTTGCTAGGAGACTCCAGCGTGTTACAAACTGCATCCGCAACTCATTGGAATATACAATCCGCCATTTTATTCGTCCAAAGCAATGGAAGTATGGAAGCAAATTAATGTACGATTGAACACTGTATAGTATAAACCAATGCCAAATTAAAAAGGACTATATCCAATAATCAAGCTAGGTGTCAAATTTTGTTGATTGGCTAAAATGGAAGACATAACAAGTATCTATTAATCGATTGATGCCTGCATATGAGTATAAGTAAAAAAATTATAACAGGAATTGATAAATATCTAGAACAAATGTCGCCAATTGGTCAAAAATACTACAGAACATGATACGAACTACGTGAAAGCCTACGGCAGAAAAATTAATAAGACCCAACCCGCGAGATCGATTTGAAACTAACGTAGATGATATCAATTTTCGTCGCGTGTGATGTAGCATGGCCCTAAACTGTGCATATTTCTGTATTGGCTCCTTTTGAAGGAAACTTCAAATTCTTCATTATTAAAATAATATTTTAGTGTAACGTTACACTCAATTCCTGATCATTTTAAGGTTAACAGAAGTAGTCATATTCGCATAACCAGTTAATGCTTCTACAAAAATGCTTCTTTGCTATATATATATATATATATATATATATATATATATATATATATATATATATATATATATTATACAAGCGATCAAAGCACAAGTTTCTATTTGGGTTCTGCGTCGTTTTGCTTGGAATGTTATCGAAGCTCAATTCTAGGGATAGTCAGTTACAAGCACATACAATCGAGGACTTCTTATACTATATGCTGACATGACACGCGATTCAAGTTCAATATATGGTGTTTCTTTAAATCAAGTTTGCGAGCTTGAAGTAAACACCAATCCCATTTTATTTAACCAGTCGTTGAACAGCATAACAAAACTGTTATGCTGTTCAACGACTGGTTAAATACAATGGGATTGGTGTTTACTTCAAGCTCGCAAACTTGATTGTAAGAATTGTTACCACCACCCGCGCAATCAATAATTTTTACAATATATGGCGTTGTCTTAGGTACGTGCACAACAAAACATGAACTGCATTATTTGGTAGGGAACAGAAAATCTATTTCTCTCAATTTACAATGCCATTTATCACAAATCATATATTTATATTTCACCATGAAATATCAAACATGCAGAAGGGTGTGTTAAAGTTTTTAGGCCACAGGCCTGACTGTAGCGTTTAAGTAATCTGACTGTTGAATGCTAATTGATGTTTTAACTCTGTGTATTTTGTAAACAGATATTTACGTGACGATCCATTAATAAAATAATATATATATATATATATATATATATATATATATATATATATATATATATATATATATATATATATATATGTATCCTAACTAGAAGGTTGTCATCAATTTGCACTGACCTTTCCTAGTATAAAGTATACTTGTTATTATTACTTTAGTCTAGTGTGTGTGCTACATCTCTACGTTGCCTAATATTCCCAAGAATTCAGAAGTTAGTGTACAGTCACATATATTAAACGTTTTTTAAAAAGCATTATTAATTAAACCTGCCTATTACAATATTGAGTAAATAAAACTAATGAAAATGATAGCTCCCGTATGTTGTCCATTTTCAGGTGCAACGATTATTGGCCTTGACTGATGGGTTCTCGCTTGTTCCTTCATTTTTGAGTTCATCATCAGCTGCTTGTCTGAAAATGTGCGTATTGTGTCAACCCTGATGATGAGACTGGAAATACGGTCTCGAAATATCGAAAAAAATAAAAGTGGAAAATCTTGCTCCAACGTCATCTTCAGACAAGCAGCTGATTATGAACTCAAAAATGAAGGAATACGTGAGAACGCATCAATTAAGGCCAATAATGATTGCACATGAAAATGGACAGGATGCAAGATTTTACCGACCAACGAGTGTTATCAATTGACACGCACCAGAAAAATGCGGTCAAATCCACAACAAGAAGGAGAGCACTGAGCATAAAGACTCAAAATTAACGAACAATGCCTTCAATGATCCCGACAGAGACCATATAAGATGCCGAAAATTTAGAAATGTGCTGTGTTAAACAATATTGTCTACGTTAAATTGTGCGCGTTTTTAAATCATGGCTAACTATGATCAGAAAATTCTTGTTTGTTTATACATTAACATTTATATTTTATATTTTAGCACACTGCATAGCAAGGCATCAATTTGCGTTATTTGTGATTGGCTAATGCCAAAAAAGACACCTACATTAGACAAAAGACAACGACCAACTCCATGCAAAACTTCCGCCTGACGGTTAGATACTGTTTGCTGTGGTGGTCTAATATAAATGCAATTTATTCTTAATTCAAATATGACAAGAAGTTTAAACTATTTTCAACATAAATGGAAAGTATAATATCACGTGCACGATCGTCCGAGGTCTTTTACCAACCATATATTTGATTGAGGAATTTGGGACAACTGAACGGTAGAATCTCCTTTACGGTTTTTGTACACCTGCACTAGCGGAGCTTACTTTATATAAAGTCTTCGTCAATAGGAATTTAAAGCCAACTAACTATGTACAATATATAACGAGGCATTATCGCAACCAAATATATGGGTGGTGTTTCTGGACCTGATAGCAACATTGGTTGCCGAATAAGTGCATGGTTCTAAAACTATGGTTTCCGTTTCGCTACATGGTACCAACACAATAGATTTCAAGGTATGCTAAATTTCACCAAAATTGAGAATTACATCGATTTCTGAGCACCTGACAACTCGTCTGAACAATAAAATATATAAATCTATTTTTAGATGAATTAATTGATTAACCAAAAGGAATACTGTTTTTAATTTTTATTTAAACTAATAATAAATAATGTTACATTGTTCTATAAATGTCGAAATATAAATTATCTCTAGAGAGGATTATTTAAATTGTTCTGTGTTATATATATATATATATATATATATATATATATATATATATATATATATATATATATATATATATATATATATATACAGTGAACAATGCAGACAAATGGTTAATTCTTAAGCTATCAAAACAATAATGACCAGATCTCAGACATCACTTTGCAATACTGCGAGTATGACCTTTACATGCAAACACGCATACACACAAACACAAACGCATACACACTCA
The DNA here is from genome assembly GCA_029291075.1 of Eudiplozoon nipponicum. Lineage (NCBI taxonomy): Eukaryota > Metazoa > Platyhelminthes > Monogenea > Mazocraeidea > Diplozoidae > Eudiplozoon > Eudiplozoon nipponicum. Next base: position 113,430 of record JAQBSW010001944.1, on the reverse strand, counting down.
CCAACTAGTCAAAACAAGAAACAGCAGTAAAAGCGAGTCAGATTTGTTACCACTAGCATAATCAATTGAAAACCCAAAATGTATAAATATGTATGATTGTATAAGAGATGATTAGTATTCACGAAATAAATGGCCTTTATTTGTGTTTTCCTAATTATAAGAATACTGTGGTAAATTAAAAAGGAATGGACATCATAAATATATATATATATATATATATATATATATATATATATATATATATATATATATATATATATATATATATATATATATATATAATTTTAATATTTCCCACACAAGCATACAAAGTAACAAACATGCGAGATTCCTTGTGGCATAATATTTGGTTCCTCATGCGTATTTGAGGCATGTATGGAGAATAGGATATGGTCACAGATTCCGAAGAAAATGTGTTCAGGTTCTTAGCCTGTCCATAGCAAATTCTGGGCAGTACATGAAGTGTCGCCAATAAGGTTAAAATCGGTATTCTGACTGAATTGCGTTTGGTGCATGAGGCATTACTAAGTTTACACTGGTAATATCGCATTTAATTACAGGTGGTAATAATTAATTAGTTCTATTGAAGATAATATCTGAAAAACGTCTTCTGGTTTATTGAAGCTACTAAAATTAATAAACTAAACCTCTGATCATACGTGCAGTAAGTAATTCAAAATGAAGTAAAATTGGACTGGAACGGAAACATAACAAACAGGTTTTTAAACTTTACAGACGTGTCTCAAAATACGATATACCATGGAATTGCGAACACAATTTAAAATTCGGGCCATAGCAAATTACACCTCTTTACAAAAAAAGCTGTCTACATTGCGTAATAGCAATACAGACAGATAAGTTGGGATTGGTCACAACAAATTTACAGTTATGTTTAGATGAGGTAAAATATTATTTACGAATCTAGAATAATGGCTGTGGTAACTGGATTACGGTATTGCGACCTTTGATTTCTTCATAGAACTCCAAATATATGCCAATATATCACACACAAAAAAGAATGCAGCATCGGTGAATTTTAATACAGATATCTTCAAGTTTTGAAAAAACTTACTATATCCGCGGCAAATTGTAGACAGTACGTGATGAGTTACCAATAAGGACAAAACCTTCTACTGGATGATTTGCCTTTTCTACAATATTCAATGCTTAGTTTATACTGACGAATGTATAATGGGACAGGTGTCTAAATAAGATCGAAAGCTTGATTTGTTTTTATAATGTTGATTTAATTTGTATTGCTGTATTTACTTTGCTTGGCTACCTAGTCGGTTCATGGTTGAATCTTGGTACTCCATTGAATGGAAGGCTTCGTATTAAATAAATGTAGTTTGGGCTGCATATTCGGCAATAGAAGTGAATTTCTTACAGACCTATGTGCCTTAATTATTTCTGGACGGCGTAATAAATTTTCTAAACAAACACTTCCAATCGAAAAAAGTCGAAATTTCAACTAATGCAAAGAAAAAATATTCCTGACGCTGAACTCACAAGGACGGTCGCGAATTTCGAAGCTTTCATAGTTTATTAATTTTTAAGTGCATGTGTTTGAACTTTGAAAATTTTATACTGACTAAATTCACCCCTCTCCTCTTACCTCTATTCCCAATGAAATTACTCCTCGCAGTGAGCACTTCGACTGGACCAACAAATTTCAGAGCATCATCAGCAAAAAAGGCACACAGAAAACTTGATAAACGACCCGTTGTGCGTAAAGCCGTATCAAAAATATTATTTTACGTTTGAATATAAGCATTCATATATTTAAAAAGTATACATCTGTACTGAATACACAACCAATCACAAGCATACCACTTTATCCTCCCTGAATGCGAAATCCTCATATTGCAATATTATTGCATTATTAAGCCGATCTCGACTTCTCAATTGATTTATTGCACGTTAACTTCTATCGGACAAAGGTAATAGTTGGAAAAAAACATGTATTCGAAAATGAACTATAATAAATAATATTGCCAGAGAATTTACCACTCGATTATCAGTTTACTGTGAGATATACAAATTCTTTTTAATTAATATCGGTATAAAACAGCAAAACGCAGAAGCCTTTTATTAAAATCCGTAAACATTGCCGGAACACTCATTCACACATACAATATCTTAATTACGGATATATAACGTAAACATAATAGACTAAAAAGATTTCAAAACTTAAGTTATATTTTAAATTAAAACCTATTTGCTTATAACCACAGGCAGCCACAGCCGCCCATATTCACAGACAAAAAATCAAATTAAAAAGAAGAAAAATTATCAATGTATCCAGCAACCAAATTTAATCATAGGTAATTGTAACTAAAGAAAATAATTCGTTTACAGTATTATTTTCGTTTTATTTCATTCGCCCAATGCCGTTTTTGACAAAAATATTGCTCATAATCAAAGGCAACTTGTGTGAACGATAAAATATGTTTAATTAGTTTAGGATATACCATTCCATTAATCTATATATATTATATATATAAAAATATATATATATATATATATATATATATATATATATATATATATATATATACATCAAGGAAAATTGACATAGACTCTTCACATAGACATTTTAATTTCTATATTGATAGAAATATATTTTATTGAACAATTACAATTTATTAATGGTCATTTTGCTGAATTAAAAATAAATGTTCTTTTAGACTAATTAAAACACCTAGAGTAAGTCTTTTTGTTCTATTGCATATACGAGCAGTCAATTGTTAATTTTTTTAAAATCAGATTGTTGGCGTTTGTCTGTTTTCTGTCATTTTATGGTTAATAACAGATACCCACAATTGATGACGTGTTATACGATGTTGGGGCAATGACAATTAATTGTAACACAGGAGAATTTTTCGTGACGTATTTAACGTGCGTATCGTCACACATTATTTAACTTTACACACAGTATTTAAAAAATAAAAAAACTTTATTTTCTCATATCATATCATCTCACATAGTGCAAGCATATATTCTGAATCATGATAATTTAAGTCACTTTGGTCATCAGTTTTACGGGGATGCCCTAAATCGGACGATCGAACTTCGCAACCTGGTATGGCATTTTTCAAGAAATCGAAGAAATATTCAAATTAAGTATGCAGAATCGAGAAATAAAGCAAACCAATTAATTTAAACACGTAAAAATTACATTTTCTCAGACGAGTTAGACCAAATGACGCGTTTTCAACTACTATGCTCATCTTCAAGGAATGAAAGCAGACTGGTCGTCTATAACTGAACCAAAAACATGTTAATGACATTTGAGCGGAAATAAACTCTCCTCACCCGTGGTAGTATTAATTAAAATTTAATCCATTGAAGTGTCGTCTGCAAAGTTTAATTGTTTACTGGTATAAATATTTTGCAGATTTGATCACATTCATAAATATATGTGAACAAACAAGCATTGATTTTACATACAAATCACATTGTGCTCACATTAGAGAAACACCAGTACCGTTTTTTATATGTTGTCCTTACAAAGTCCATCATACATTTCAATATTTGTGATCAAATGTTATTCATCATCAAATACAAACGCAAAATTCTGGAAAGTGAATGAAGCGGAAATGCGTATATAATATTTGATAATCGAAATGTAGCATTCATATTTTGCCGCCTACAAGCATTTCACTTGGCTTTAATGCCAAAAGATATTGTAAAGGATACTAACACTATGGCTATTGTGTTAGTAACTGATACCTTTTTTGAAATCGATGAGTACCGGATACTAACACTATGGTTTCCGAGTCGGTACATGATACTAACCTGATGGATATAAATTTATGCTAAAGTTCACCCAAATTGAGAATTACAACAATTTCCGAACACCTGTTACTCCAGTTAAACCATACACTCTGGCCTTCACCGATATCAGTTATCACATTTCGCGGTAAGCATGACATCATTCAATTCAATATATTACAGTTAAATACTGTTTGTTGCGAAGAACTAATATATATGCAAGTATGTATTAGGTTATGCGAACCTAGTAACAAATTAGTTCAGTTGTGACCAGAAGGATAAACCAAAGGCAGCATGAACGGAAAGTATAATCTCATGCACATTCATTTCGTGCTTACTGGCGACTCATCAGTAGAAGCCGGTATTACGCCCTTTAACCACTATATATTTGGTAGAAAAATGTGGAATAATAGGAGGGTACAATCTTCTAGACGAATGTGTAAACCAGTAATAGTGAAGCTAACATAATCTAAAGTTAACGACAATGCGACTTCAATGCTAACTCACACTATATAATATATATACCGAGTCTGTAAAGGATACTAACACTATGGCTATTGTGTTAGTAACTGATACCTTTTTGAAATCGATGAGTACCGGATACTAACACTATGGTTTCCGAGTCGGTACATGATACCAACCTGATGGATATAAATTTATGCTGAAGTTCACCCAAATTGAGAATTATTGTTAGTATCCTTTACAGACTATATAGTGTGAGTTAGCATTGAAGTCCATTGTCGTTGACTTTAGATTATGTTAGCTTCACTATTACTGGTTTACACATTCGTCTAGGAGATTGTACCGTCCTATTATTCCACATTCTTCTACCAAATATATAGTGGTTAAAGGGCGTAATACCGGCTCCTACTGATGAGTCGCCAGTAAGCACGAAACGAATGTGCATGAGATTATACTTTCCGTTCATGCTGCCTTTGGTTTATCCTTCTGGTCACAACTGAACTAATTTGTTACTAGGTTCGCAAAACCTAATACATACTTGCATATATATTAGCTCTTCGCAACAAACAGTATTTAACTGTAATATATTGAATTGAATGATGTCATGCTTACCGCGAAATGTGATAACTGATATCGATGAAGGCCAGAGTGTATGGTTTAACTGGAGTAACAGGTGTTCGGAAATTGTTGTAATTCTCAATTTGGGTGAACTTTAGCATAAATTTATATCCATCAGGTTGGTATCATGTACCGACTCGGAAACCATAGTGTTAGTATCCGGTACTCATCGATTTCAAAAAGGTATCAGTTACTAACACAATAGCCATAGTGTTAGTATCCTTTACAGACTCGGTATATATATTATATAGTGTGAGTTAGCATTGAAGTCGCATTGTCGTTGACTTTAGATTATGTTAGCTTCACTATTACAGGTTTACACATTCGTCTAGGAGATTGTACCGTCCTATTATTCCACATTCTTCTACTAAATAGTGGTTAAAGGGCGTAATACCGGCCCCTACTGATGAGTCGCCAGTAAGCACGAAACGAATGTGCATGAGATTATAATTTCCGTTCAAGCTGCCTTTGCTTTATCCTTCTGGTCACAACTGAACTAATTTGTTACTAGGTTCGCAAAACCTTATACATACTTGCATATATATTAGTTCTTCGCAACAAACAGTATTTAACTGTATCATTTCAATTGTTAAACGTGCATTTAATATCAATATATATATATATATATATATATATATATATATATATATATATATATATATATATATATATATATATATATATATATATATATAGTGTGCCAAGGGCGTACAAAAGGAACCTAATAATAAATTTGGGCACACGAATACGCAGGATTTGTTCACCGGACAACATTGAAGTAGAGCTAAATTTGCTTCGCGAAGCGTTGAGAAATAATGGCTATCAGGACTGGTTCATCGAATACAACTTGAGGCAACGCAACAAAATCGAGGCCAATTTGGAAGAAAATCAAACTCCCCAGATAGTAACGCTTAGTGTTCCCTTTGGAGGTGATCTTCCAGCGGAAATCTTCAAACGAAAAGTAATTCGAGCGACAAAAGCACAGTTTCTATCAATACAGGTGAGAGTGGTGTTCAACACAACAAAACTGATGCGCACGAATGAAAAAGATAGCCTCTCTGTGACGTCAACACCTTTGTCTGTATACAAATTTCAATGTACCTGCAACGCTCAGTACATCGGCAGATCAAAAAGAGGCTCGAAACTAGAATAAATCAGCATCTCCCTCAAAAACTATTAAAGAGGGGTGCAGCTCCTGCACAAAAATCAGCAATTTGCGAACATGTACTACTCACAGGTCATGCTGTTAGTAGTAACAATTTTTCAGTTCTCTACAAGGCAAAAACAGAGAAAATGCTTCTGGCTTTTGAAGCTATTGCAATTAATAAGCTGAAGCCCTGCTTAAACGTGCAGAAAATAATTCAAAAAGAAATTAAATTGGACTGGAACAAAGACATAACCGACATGCCTTTAAAAATAGCCAACGCTTCGCAATATACGACACATACATCAATTACGGACGCAATTACAATGAAAGCGATGACACACCAAATGACGTTACGCAAAAGGAGTGGTCTAAATTGCGCAAAAGCAGTGGTCTAAATTGCGCAAATCAAAGGCTAGCATAACGAAGAGGAGATTGGTTACAACACATGTACAGTGGGATTGGATGAACGAATATACTAACGAATCCAGAACAATGGCTGTAGATACTGGTAGAAATAAGATTTATTAATAAATGTTATTCCATGGAGTACGTTGTTTTGTTCTTACATATATATATATATATATATATATATATATATATATAATATACACTATAAACCAATATAATTGTACCGTCCTGTTATCCCACATTCTTCACCAAAATATATAGTGGTTAAAGGGCGTAATACCGGCTCCTACTGATGAGTCGCCAGTAAGCACGAAACGAATGTGCATGAGATTATACTTTCCGTTCATGCTGCCTTTGGTTTATCCCTCTGGTCACAACTGAACTAATTTGTTACTAGGTTCGCAACAGCTAATACATACTTGCATATATATAAGTTCTCCGCAACAAACAGTTTTTAACTGTTATATAGGTAAGCATAACTTGTACAGTTATGTTTATACAATGCTTAGTTTATCCTGATATATATATATATATATATATATATATATTTATATATATATATATATTCTTTTTGAAATGCGAGCTTTAATAATATTCATTGTACCCTTCCTATGTGCAAAAACAAAAAGAAATTTTATCAGATACAAGAAACATTTCTTTCGCATTATCTCCTCAAATATCTACTAATGAACATATCTTTATATATAAATTGGAAAGCAAAACAAGATAGAAATATGTGAACATAGAGAGAGTGTGAAAAACGGAAACCAATCAATTGCGTGCGTCACATCCAGTTCAAGCTCAATGCCTGTACATGCTTCTTCTGCTTGCATAAATCCGGCTGCAATTTGTTTATCCATAAGGCTTCGTATGTGGCTAGCTCCCTTTTGTTTTGCATTTAGTAATTACTTTGAATGCTACATCTGGAGAACATACGTGCGATGTTTCGATGATGTGTTGCGCAATAGCAGACGTGTATTCACCATTTGGTTTAAAACAGGCGTTTCAGATACAATGTTCCCTCATTCAAGTAATTAAAACGTCTTGTCGATCGGCCTTCGTAAGTTGATCGACAACCTGCGCATGCATATTGGTAAATAATAGTTGATATCGACATTAACGTCTGTTTCTCTTTGATTGTTGGTAATGTCAAATGTGTTACCCTAAATAACACTCGTAGTTTAGCTGCATTAAATGTGCGTGTTAATGCTGCTTCAACTTTCAACTGTGCCATTCGGGAAACGGCATCCCCCTTAAATGGGATGTTTAGGTGGACTATTTTCAGTTCTGGTCCGTAATGCCTCTGTTTCTGTTTAATTACCCTTTTAATAATTGATTCAATTAACTGTCTGGGATAGCCATTAGACATTTAATCGTTAATTGATTTATTATATTCATTTTCTTTTGAATCTTGACTAACCAACTTGTCAATACTTGAAAGGTAACCACGAACTGTTGATAATTTATATTTAAATGGCGTAAAAATGCTGTAATGCAGTTACGGTGCGGACCATGTTGGTTTATGGTAAAGTTTTCTGTTTAATTTACCATTTGATTCTTTCTATATTATCACATCTAGGAAAGGCAGAAAAACAAATTTCTCGTGCACTGACGTGAAGTCGATATTCTTTTGTGTTTTTTTGAAACTTTGAAGCATTGTTCGTGATTGTGACCTGTTCTAAAGGACAAGAAATATATCATCCACGTAATGTATATATTGAGCAAATTTACTTATGTCACTCTTTAATTATGTGTTCTTGAGGTGCCCTAGAAAAATCTCAGCACACGTTTATCAAGATCGGTCGGTATTAAATCACACAAAACTCCAGGTTTTATTTATTCAAAGTTCTTGCTTTGTCTTTCCTCATAACTGCCGGCAAAAACATCAGAAATTTCATTCTTGCAAAAGGACAGTTCATCTAAAACGCAAGATACCCACCCTATTCTTCCATGTAGCAGTGCTTCATCTTCCTTCAACTGCTCAATTTTGGAATACGCTAACCTTGTAAGATTTCTTCGGTTGACTCGTAGTTTGGACTTTCGTAAACTGCGCACCAAATCACCTGGGAACCGTAATTGTTTAATACACTTATAATAATTTTCTTTCCACAATAACGTTCCTTGCGCTCTACACTTTAACGTGACTGGTTCATCTAGTTTTCCGAATGATTCTTTTGAAGTGCAAGCTTTAATAAAATTCAATTTACCTTTTCTGTGTGAAAATCAAAAAGAAATTTTATCAGATACAAGAAATATTTCTTTCGCATAATCTTTTCAAATATCTACTTATGAACATATGTTTATATATAAATTGGAAAGCAAAACAAGATAGAAACATGTGACAATAGAGAGAGTGTGAAAAATGGAAACCAATCAATTGCGTGCGTCACATCGAGTTCAAGCTCAATACCTGTACATGATTCTTTTACTTGCATAAATCCGGCCGCAATTTGTTTATCCATAAGGCTTCGTATGTGGCTTGCTCCTTTTTTTGCATTTAGTTTGTTGTGCCATTTCAATATAAATTATCAACAGTTCTTGGTTGTATTTCAAAAATTGACTGGTTATATATATATATATATATATATATATATATATATATATATATATATATATATATATATAGCTTTTGGAGTGCGAGCTTTACTAAAATTCATAGTACCCTATCTATTGGCAAAGAGAAAATGAAATTTCATCATAAACAAAAACGGTTTCTTTCTCATATTCTTCTGGAGTATTAACAAATGGCCATCTCTTTATATATGAATTGAAAGGCAAATAAAGATAGATAAATGTAAACATGGAGATAGTTTTTTCCTTATTTTGCACTCTTTCCATTTTTATATTTATTTATCTTGATTTGCCTATCAATTTAAATATAAAGAGATGGCCATTTGTTGATACTCTCCCAACTAGTATTCCTTGTATGTATTGTTCATCAAATGCTGTATTATATTTTCATTTAAACTGGCGTGTTGGCAAATATAAAATCAGATTTTCGAAACAAAAATCGTGCAAAATCTCTATTTTAATCTCTTACACAATATACTTAAGCAAGAAATATTAATAGATTTTAGCCCAATCATTAAAGGCTTCACTCGAATTTGGCAGAAGCTGAATATTACGTAGATTAAAACTAACTGCAATATTGCGAGCCGTTTTCGAAGAGCGGCTAAAAACTCAATTGGCAATTAGATCGTCCTTAGATCATTGAAATCTAAATAATATATTTTCAAATAAATAAGAAATTATGTTCTACCTTATTCATTCCCAGTAACAAATTACTTCTTATACGACCACAAGGATATACAAAATTAGCATTGGCAAACGGTACAATCCCTTGACACGTGGGTTTCAAATCTACTGCCATCATCTTTATATATATATATATAATGTTGTCGCAGAACTAATATATATGCAATATTGTATCAGGTTCTGCGCAAATAGTGAAGTTAATTCAAATAAACCTAGAGAGATTTAAAAAAATTAAACTAGGACCAGAAGGCACTATCTCGTGTACACATTTGTTCGTTGACAACTCATCATAAGGAGCCAGTAATACGCCCAACAACCACTACGTATATGGTATATAATTTTTGGACAGGCTGTACAATCTCATATAAAATTTTGGTGTCAAATAGTGATGGAGTGAATTTCATTTTACGTTTTGAACAATGGATATACTAAGCCAACTAACTATACATAATATATATCGGGCAATATCCACATTGGTGTCAGGATAGGTTAAATTTAAAAAATAATTTAGAAATACAACGAATTCAGATCAATTCTTATTCAAGCGAAATCCATTTGCACAGTAGTTGGATATATATATATATATATATATATATATATATATATATAGACTTAGTATATATATACATATATATATATATATATATATATATACTCTCTCTCTCTCTCTTTAAATGATATATATTGATATACTGCAGTGAGCAACAGCAAAATATATTATGACATGTATAGATGCCTTTCCTTTATGAGCAGAAGTCGGTACTTCGCATTGTACCAACTATAGGATGACCTGCGTCAAGTCTTGAAGACCAAGCAGAGTTTTCGACGGAACAGGGCAACTTGGCTACAGCTAGAGGACAAAATTGAACAGTGATTCAAAGCTGTTATGAGCGTTTTCACTGTCACAATTTGCTTGCATTTGACACCGATGGCATGTCAAATGAAGATCGTGAATTATTGAAAAAAAGACTGCCAGATCACGTCAACAACAAATATGAGGTGATAAATATCTCCGGCATCCATAAAAGCCAGTGTCGAGAAAATAGCGAGCAGCGCGGTATCTATACGCATTATAGGTAATGAGAAGTCATGCTCCCTATTCGTCCGCGGTTGCAAGACCGTAGTCAATTTTAAGTTCATTCGAAAAAGTGATCGAGTATTTAGGAGAAGCCTGTGTCTAGAGACCTGGTGAGTTTTTTTAAATTTTGCTATTGATGCGAGCCCACCGCTCAAATATCATTAAATGCCAAGTGCAGCAAACCAACTTAAAGCTAGCCATATACACCGTAGAACTAACCAAAGACAATTTAACCACGAGATATTTGTTTTAACATGACTTTCCTTTTTAAATTATGAGCAGTGTGGGAGTAGAGGCTATGAAAATGGATGCATACGTTCACCAAGATTGGGAGGCAAAGCTGTGCTAGATATGCTTCTATCTGACAACGCAATAACGATTTCTGTGACAAAGAATCTATCTCAACTACCAAACGCGGTTTCGTGAAATCAAGAAACATCACTAAACCACGAAGTTACGGGTACGAATCTGAATCCGACGTGAGTGCAGATTTGGCCAAGCTTGATGTCAAATTTTAATAATTGCTAAACTCAAATACAGAATATAGAAATTTCAATGGGTTTGTGTATGATCAAGAACAAAAAGTGTGGTTTGGACAACTCTGTGTTTAATAAATGAAATTGTAAATAATTCATTTTGGTTAAATACAGTTACGTATATATTATTAAAATGGACAATATAGATATTATGAATATGTATCAACTCACCATATTTCTTTTATTTCCTTTTAAATATATTGAGTATATTACAGAATATATTCGAAGGAGGTAAATTTGCTAGCATCTAACTACTATACAGCTTTATAATGTTGTTTTGCGAAGAGCTAATATATATGTAAATTTGTATTAGATTCAGTGAGGCTAATAACAAATTAGAGTACGACGGCAAAGTGACTATCGAGGATAAAACCGCACTGCATATATATGGAAATCAAATTAAGATATGCGGCTCTCAAACCTAGAAGTCTCGCATACATTGAACTTGATTGAAAATGTCGGCTGCACAATTTCTATGCAGTCACGAACATTAACTGTTTGCAGCTTTCGCCACATATACATATATGGGCAATACAATTTAACAATAATTGATTGCGCGGGTGGTGGTAACAATTCTTTAAATCAAGTTTGCGAGGTTGAAGTAAACACCAATCCCATTGTATTTAACCAGTCGTCAAAAAACATAACAAAACTACCGCCAGCCGCAACGCACTGACGCGTTTTGATCATCCATGCTCATCCTCAGCGTACGACCGCAGACTGACTATCGAGGATCAAACCGCATTAAATATATATGGAAATCAAATTTAGATGTGCAGCTCTGACATCTAGCAGTCTCGCATAATTTGAACTTGATTGGAAATGTCCGCTGAACAATTTCTATGCAGTCACGAACATGAACCAGTCATCGAAATGGTTAAATACAATGAGATTGGTGTTTACTTCAAGCTCGCAAACTTGATTTAAATAATTGTTACCACTACCCGCGCAATCCGTTATGGTTAGATTGTGTGCCTATATATCAATATATATATTGGCGAGAAGCTGCAGAGCAGATAATATTCGTGGGCTGCAAAGAAATGGGCGGCCGACATTCCAGTCAAGAAATCAATATTATGCCGGACTACTATATGTGAGCCGCATATCTAAATTTGATTTCCATATATATTCAATGCGGTTTGATCCTCGATAGTCAGTTTGCCGTCGTACTCTGATGATGATCATGGAAGGTCGAAACGCGTCAGTGCGTTGCGGCTGGCGGTAGTTTTGTTACGTTGTTCGACGACTGGTTAAATACAATGGGATTGGTGTTTACTTCAAGCTCGCAAACTTGATTTAAATAATTGTTACCACCACCACGCGCAATCAATTATTGTTAAATTGTTTTGCCTATATATGTATATGTGGCGAAAGCTGCAAACAGTTAATGTTCGTGACTGCATAAAAATTGTGCAGCCGACATTTCCAGTCAAGTTCAATGTATGCAAGACTGCTAGAGGTGAGAGCCGCATATCTAAATTTGATTTCCATATATATTCAATGCGGTTTGGTCCTCGATAGTCAGTTTGCCGTCGTACTCTGATGATGATCATGGAAGGTCGAAACGCGTCAGTGCGTTACGGCTGGCGGTAGTTTTGTTATGTTGTTCGACGACTGGTTAAATACAATGGGATTGGTGTTTACTTCAAGCTCGCAAACTTGATTTAAATAATTTTTGCCACTACCACGCGCAATCAATTATTGTTAAATTGTATTGCCTATATATATATATATATATATATGTGGCGAAAGCTGCAAACAGTTAATGTTCGTGACTGCATAGAAATTGTGCAGCCGACATTTCCAGTCAAATTCAATTTATAGGAGACAGCTAGATGTTAGAGCCGAATATCTAACTTTGATTTCCAGATATACTAATTGCGGTCTGATCCTCGAAAGTCAGTTTGTCATCGTACTCTGATGATGTCCATTAAAGTTCGAAACGCGTAAGTGCATTACGGCTGGCGGTAGTTTTCTTAAATTGTTCGACGACTCGTTAAATACAGTGGGATTTTTCTTTACTTGAAGCTCGCAAACTTGATTTAAAGAATTGTTGCTACCACACTCGCAATCAATTTTTGTTAAATTTTATTGCCTATATATGTATATGTGGCGAAAGCTGCAAACCATTAATGTTCTTGACTGCATAGGAATTGTATCGCCGATATTTCCAGTCAAGTTCAATTTATGCGAGACTGCTAGATGTGACAGCCGCATATCTAAATTTGATTTCCATATATATTCAATGCTGTTTAATCGTCAATAGTCAGTTTGCCGTCGTAATCTGATGATGATCATGGAAGGTCTAAACGCGTCAGTGCGTTGCGGCTGGCGGTAGTTTTTTTATGTTGTTCGACGACAGGATATATACAATCGGATTGGTGTTTACTTCAAGCTCCAAAACTTGATTTTAATTACCATTACCACCACCCGCACAATCAATTATTGTTATATAATAACAAATTAGTTAAAATATGACTGGAAAGATAGACCAAATTCATCAAAACTAAAGATACAATCTCATGTTCACATTCATTTCGTGTTAACTGGCGACTCATCAGCAGGAACCGCTATTTGGCCTTATACCCGTTATATTTTTTGGTGAGGAATGTAGGAAAATTGGATATTAAAAACTCCTTACCAAACCTTAAAGTTGTCATTAAATTATAATTCGTGGAATTATGCGTACAAGCACTAATAAATGAAATATTAATTTTTAAATTAGTTCTTTAATTATTTGTACATGCTAGTTTTGACATTTTTATAGCATTTAAATCATCTAGTGAATTAAATTTAAGCATTTGTCATAAGGCTCCAGGGGGATTTCGGGACAATTTGAACACCGTTTCACTATCTTGAAGGGAATCATTTTTTTGATATTTAATTTATGCACATTATTGAAAACTATCTGAAATCGCGTAAAGTTTTATGCACAATAAATTAAAGTTTTTAGTTTTTTTTAATTATTACCAATCAAATGCGACCTTTTTAACCAATTTCCGAGAAAATTTTGTCATAGTTAGCAAAAGGCAATTGCATAACGGATTGGCAGCTGAATTAAAGTGTAATATGAAAAATATTGATTACCAATTTACAACCGACAGCAAAAAAGCCACTATGTAGATCGAACAACCGCACATGAAAGTTTGCAACACCAGCCCAAATAAAGCCTATATATATAATATTAGGATGAATATATAAATTTAGTAACAAAGTGGATAATTGGCTGTAAAATTCAATAGCATTAGACAACACTTTACGATATTTCATTTATATACATTCAAGGTTCACATTTAAATATTTAGGTGGCAACAGGTCTGACTTTTAATTTTAATTCTATTTCTTGCTTTATTAGATTTGTAAGTGTGTGATTTTATATTTATGTGTTCTCATGTGTGTGTGAATAGAGGTCATTCACGTTGTGTGGAAATGATGACTGAGATCTAGCCATTCTTGTAATGAAAGTTTGAGATTTAACATTCTATTTATCTAGTTGGCTGATACGTGTTCGTATGAATGTTCCCAGAATGTCGTCTTCCGTTTCGCCTTGTTCCTCAATTTTGTTCTTTCCTCATTGTAACAGCGCATGGTGTGCGGATTGCAGTTTTTTAGGCTCATACTTTTTAAAATTTCTCTCTCCATTACCAATGTTTTTCATGTCGTTTTTGTAGTTTAAATTTCTTCTTCAATCTGAAGCTTGACTAGATGCTAATAATTCGTCGTCGGGTTGTGGGATTCGTGGTCAGTCGATTAAAATGACATGTTGAAAATTTTGGTTTTTTTATGGCTGGAGCTTGTTGTCTTATAAAAAGAGATTCATATATATATATATATATATATATATATATATATATATATATATATATA
Source organism: Eudiplozoon nipponicum (assembly GCA_029291075.1). NCBI lineage: Eukaryota > Metazoa > Platyhelminthes > Monogenea > Mazocraeidea > Diplozoidae > Eudiplozoon > Eudiplozoon nipponicum. The sequence goes on along the minus strand of JAQBSW010001944.1, from coordinate 98,285 downwards.
TATATATGTATATATATATAGTAATTTTCAGATTTTGTTTTGTGTATAATTGAGATATTGGTCAAATTGACTGTGTCTCATTGACAACTTATGATTAGATATAGCTGATTTGCTTGATGGTACCAAGCCTATTTTAATCAATGTGTGCAGTAAAATTTATTGGATTCCGTTGATAAATTGCTCCTTCGTACGTCCAAAATATATGTTACAAGATATAAATCAACATTTTTAGATTACGATTTCTTTTGACAGAAATGGAAAATGATATTTAGCATCCAACCTAATGATTCTCTGTGGGCTGAATTTGATGTGAACTTTTATTCTAACAAAAATCTCGTAAGTTATTTAATAAAACCGTCGTGCAATGTCTGAGGCCGGTAGTTCGCTACAAATGATAAGTTTCCGTAAACCTACTTGAAAGTGTCTTTTGTCGTACGAATCTCACGTGATCTGATTTTGACATCTATGAACCGTTCTGGGTAGCTTTTAATTACCATAATTTCCACAGGTAACCTAATTCTTCCTCGATCTTATGTTCAGACCAGATCATCCTTATTATATTTATTTATAATCATTACTATGTTTATTTTGTAGTAATTCGGCATACTGCAGTTGTATTGAATGCATTCCAAAAGACTGAGTAGATTTTCTTAATACTACAAGTGTCAAATCATCATTTTCTTCTCGAGAGATTTGCATGTCCAAGAAGAGAAAAATATTTCCTGTCTGTACCTCGAGTGTGATCAGCTCCATTGTGTTTCTTGCGGATTTCATTTGGGTCTGCTGCGTCTGGAAGGAAAAATAATATATTATCTACATAATTTTTCTTTGTTGAAGATGGTGCATATATTAGTCTGACAGGAGGGGTGCAATGCAGTTTCCCATAGCTGCACCATTGAACTGACAGTAATTTATCCCTCCAATTGTAAATTACACGTTTTTGAACATGCTAATATTATGTATATGAGATCATTGGCGTATATACGAAAAACATGACTTTCATTGTAATTGAGTTCACAGAAAATCATCGTTGTTCTTTCCAGTTAAATTTTCGTAAATCAGGATGAGACGGTAAACGAGACCATTTTGTTTTGTAGGACATTTTTCCCCTTGAGTACACCTCCTAGATCGAAAGAGTTCTTGAAACTGTTCGTGTGTTAGATATTTCGTAATGAAACTTAGCTTGTATCTGTTGTGATGTGTTATTCATTGACATAATGGGAATTTGTATGGGAAATGTATGGGAAACAGTTAAACAGTTCGAGTTCAAATAAAGTCGATCAAATTTGCAAGGATAATCTGATCTCATAAATCTTTCCGCAATACAACGAAAATGACACTTACACATAGATACATACGTACACATAATTACACGCATGTACTCTTAAAAATCAGTCAAAACTGAAAGGTAATTAGAACGAAAATTCAGACTATTTTATACCCAAGTACTCAAATGAAAACCAAGAATGCATATGAATAAAAGAATGTACAGTGATATTTAGTACTCTCGAAATAAACGGCCGATGTCCATTTTTTCTGAAACGTGTAATTTCTTCGTAATAATTAATAGACTAAAATACTTGAAGGCAAAGTATCTTATAAATTATATATATATATATATATATATATATATATATATATATATATATATATATATATATATATAGAGGTTATTATCAATATAACACCCCATATATTCTCATCAATATTTACGCTTATTCACGACAGAGTATAGAATTTACTTGATACGTAATTTTCTCATAAGTACATATTGCGATGGAAATGCATAAACACGTGTTTGTAACCGCATGCTATGTTTCGTCCGATCAATTTCTGAATGGAAATTGGAATAAAATAGATGCATTCGTAAGTATTTGATGCTGTATTGATTAGTTCCTCAAACATGCAAACATTACAACAGCATCGAATTACAGAGTGCATAAAGAGTACAGAATGTATTTTGCTTTTTGGGATTTTAAATCCTATACTATGTACTATAGTTAAGGCTGTGATTAAACACGATAATAAAATTTCGGCAAAGTTGATTAATTTCTGATGTTTTATGATAAATTTACTTGTCTTATTAAAATGAAATGACACCTATGATAGTGACACTTGACCCTACGCGATTGTATAAAATTCTGATTCCGATAATTGTTCAAAATATTTCAACGTGCTATTTTCCATTTCGTAGAATGAGGCTAGATGCCCTCTTACACTTTTGAGAGGGTAGTTGTCGTTTGTACGATAGTGCATAAATGACAAGCTTAAATAAATTATGAAGTTAAAATATATTAAGGAGAGACATGAGTGCATCTAGGTTAAAAATGAATAAAGAAATTCTATAAGGAATGTTGGCAAGTAAATTCAAAATTCATTACTCTAGGTTAAATAAAAATGGGCATTAATAACGAGGAAGTAAAAAAAATAAATGATGGCAATTTTCGAGGTGATATTTTTTATAATCTAAACTTTTCATTAAAAATTAGTAAAGTTTTACATTAATGCACAGGAAAATCTAAGTTCGATATTCTTAATATATTTTCCTATTCTGATTCATGCAGACGTGGCTGTGTCCTTTTAGTTAATGTCACATTCGGAATACTGCCTTGCGGTATTTAAACGACCCTTTCATTCTGAAGGTTATCGATTGACTTTGTTTAAAAGCGCTCCTTAATCAATATAAAAATGTCACTACGTTTGTATAAGAATATTCAAGTTTATCTTACGGCAAGTATTTTTTGAATTAAATGCTGTTAAATACATTTTAGTATGCATAAATTTAGATTAAGATTGTGCATGTTTGAACTCAGTTTTATGGGTAAATTGTCTTCTAAAGCGCTTTTTTGGGGGTTCGCTTTTCTTCCTTTGGTAAGAAAATTTAGTGTCAAAGTTAATTCAAATTTTTATATTAAAAATATTGTCTGAATTTGAATATTATTTAAATTTTGCATTAGTAAGTCTAATTTGACACAAAGGATCATCGAATCAATGCTAAGCGTTACTGGTTTATCCAAGATCTGAATTATAATAAAAAAACATAGTGGCCTAATTTTTAATACAAAACAAAAACATGAACGAATTGTGAAAAGAGATAACCCTATTCAACGCGATAGAAAAATGTTTTATTTAAATAATGCTATGGTAATATTTCGAGTGATTATTTGCTTATAAGAAGAGCAGTGAATTAGATAAATTTGCAAAATCACGAGTGCTAAAATGTCGAAACTATTCTGTAATTAAAATAATTAATTTCAATGTTAATAATAACTCATTATAGAAAGACATTCAAAATTAAGATCATATGCGGGATGGAAATAAATTTTAATTATTCTCACAATGCTACCATTCCAATTGATTCTAGATTATCGACGTACAATAAAGTAAAACGATTTTTGGTGAAATACAATCGTAGTTTTGTTCTTTTCGTAATTTAACTTTACCTTTTGTATCCGCGCAATCAAGATTTAACATAAAATTACTAATACTTTTTTAATTTGACGTTACTCGACAGTCCACAAATGGTCCAGACTTAAATTTTCTTCTATGTAAGAATTATTCAGCCCAATGAATATGGCATAATAACAAGAAACGAGGAAAGGTCTCCGAAATTATGGTCTAAATATTCGTAGCACGAATTGCCTATAAAGTTTAAAATAAATGACACAGTTGGAATATTCATATTTTGTTTTGCACAATATTGAAATGCATGACAATACTCACAATTATATTATTCAAACAGATTTTATGTAAATCGGTTCCGATTAAAGTACCGCATTGTTTAGTGAAATATCATCGTAGCTTCTTTCTGTTTGAAAATTACCTTTTATCGTGGGTATATGGGCAAACAAGTAATTCAATGAATTTTGCCAAATATTTCCATATTTCAAACTCCACTAACCGTAAGAATTTAGTAATAATCCGAAAAGAATTATGAAATCAAATGCAGGATCAATGTGTTCTCCTGAAACCTCCATAGTTATGGGATAAATTTTTCAAATAAACACCATCGTACCGAAGAATACATGTAAGACATAAATCTATTAGTTCAGCCGCCAATTAATCTAATATGCACACTAATTGTACAAATTATTAGCCTGCGATATCCCCATCGTCAGAATAATCATGGTAATATATAAGGAACAAAACCATATTCTAATAATAATATTAAATAAACAATAAAGTGTTTTATGTTGAAAATAATAGATTACCAGGAAATCGAGATTAAGTTTAAAATAAATGATGCTTTTAATCAAATTTGACGTAATTTAAAAGTCCAGGAATTACCAAGATTAAAATTTCTTTCATATGATTTCTAAAAGGTAAAGTAAGCTTCATGCAGCTCAGTATATCTGGCATAGTTACAAGAGGGAAGAAAATATCTCTTAATAGATGGTATTAATATTAATATCATGGATTACCTATAAAGATTAAAATCCATCATTCAGTTGTAATATTCACACCGAAATCTTATTCGATTGTGCAAAATTTTGAAATGCAAAACTATGCTCAAAATTATATTATTCAAACTGATTCCACTGTATCGGTTCCCATTAAAGTAACACGAGTTTAGTGAAACAACATCGTAGTTTCTTTCTATTTGAATATAAACTTAATTGTGTATATACGGCCAAAAAATATAGTCAATGATTTTTGCCAAATATTTCCAAATTTAAAAGTCTACGAACCTTAGGAATTTAAGAATAATGCCTAAATATTTTTAAATTAAATGCAAGATTAGTTGATTCTCCTGAAAACTACATAATTACACGATACAATTTGCAAAGAAACGCCCTCGTTCCACATAATGCATTTAAGATATAAATTTATTAGTTCGGCCGCAAATTATTATAATGTTGAATCTAATTGTACATAATATTAGTATTTGATAACCTCATTGTCAAGATAATCATTGTAGTGTATACTTGAGGATACCAGATATTAATAATATATAAGTGACAAATAGTTCAATGTCAAAAAACGCATAACTTTGCATCGAGAGATCTTCTATAAGACTAGGCGAAAAATCAATGGGTAATGCCTAAATTAAATAATTACTGGTAAACGCCAGATTTGCATTTTTAATATATTATTCAAACAATTATTTTTCGCATGTAACTCAAATTATCACAATGAATTCTTCAATAAAACGAAAGTTCCGGTTAGCAAATTTGAACAACTTTTTGCTGTCTGTATTTATAGGGCGTGAAAAATCAAAAAAAAATATTCAACGAATATAATGTAATGTGTAAATATAATATGACAACAAATCAGTTAACACAAATGTAAGTCTTTAGTACAATTTGCATGGGCAAAAATGAAAAAAAATTTATCATTTATAAGAAAAGTTTCCTTCTCATATTCTTTTCATATATATATATATATATATATATATATATATATATATATATATATATATATATATATATATATATATATCAAATGAAACACAGCAGAAATTATAAACATGGAGATAAAGTGAGTAGAGAACACTATTTCCTTATTTTCTCCATCACAATAGCACTGCGTTCAAATGTTCTCTTTACTTTTGCCTATATATATATATATATATATATATATATATATATATATATATATATATATATATATATTTAGTCAACAAATTTATTACAAGAATGAAAAAAACACATTTAATTCGAGAGTAATAAACAACACTTATGCGGATGGCAATTAGTCAGACTCGGTTTTACTTCTTTGTCTTTTATTCTGATTAGTAAGTGTATTTGAGTATATGTCCCATCGCACCATGAAATTTGTCAGTTATTTATTTATTTCATTCAATCGGCTCCATTTAAACATGCAAGTAGATCGCTTAATCAGAACTATTTTTTTCTGGATATACGTGTATCATCAGGTATGTCTGCTTCTGGCCGCATGTGTACAACCATCCAAGAGAAAGTATCAGGATCTAACAAAACCTACCGGCAACTCACTAGATAAGAGCAAAACCAAGCTTGTGCGAGTGTTTGTTTTGGTTATAAAAAGGTTATATATAATTAATCTTTGCTCATTTAAGATCTATTTTTTAACTTTTAATTTTTTATACTCTATATCTAAGAATGGTATTCATGTTAGAAAGCGTGCAATTTAATACGATTACGACGGACGCATAACCCATTCACGGTAAATACTGAAGAGTTATTTAATTATTAAATTTCTTTAATGTAATAAGTTAAAGGACAATCATAGAAATATGAATATTTCCTATCTGAAAATGATTAACCCAATGACTTTTAAATTCACTGCCATAAGATTTACAATTAAATTTTCTGCACCTTGTTCTGGAAGTCATTTACGTGAAATTTTGTGAAATTTTGCATAAAGATTGTATCGGAAAACATACATTTACGCAAAAAATTTTCGAAACAAAGTTTATGCTATGAAGTCACCTTCTTAAGCAAGCAATGCCTAAGATCAGAGAGAAAAATCAATCTTCAATTATTAAATTTAAACTGTAACTACACCGTCCGGAAATTGGTAAAATTTTAATTTATCCGCGGCAAATGAAAAACATCTATTTGGTTTACCTCCAATTCATTTTCGATAAGGAAGCGTGTATTGCAGCTCCTGACAATTAAGTCTTTTCGACAAATAACCTATATGAAACGTATTGCGTAAGCATAAAAAGCACACATTGATATACCTCCTTTTTTAAAAATTCACATAATCTGCAGAAAAAATAATTCCGCACTGAAACGATTATTTGCGAAATCAGTTAAGCAAGCACCAACCAATGAAAGCCTATTATATTTAATTTAGTCATTTAATTCGTTTGAAATGCACGTTCTGACATTTATATAAAATTTAAATGATCTATTATATAAAATTTAGGCAAGTCACATAAGGCTCATCGGAGCTTTTAGAAAATTTTGCACACTTTTCGTCTATTTTAAAAGATATTATTTATTACACATATATTTCATGCATTTTATTTAGTTGTAAACTGAGAGTAAACATTTGTAGCTTCATGTATAGAAAATGAAAGTTCAGGTTTTAAATTAAATTAACAGATAAATATATTAAACATCATAACTGATTAGGTGTTGCGAACCTAGTAACAAATTAGTCCATTTGTTACCAGAAGGATAAACCAAAGGCAGCATGAACGGAAAGTATAATCTTATGCACATTCGTTTCGTGCCTGCTGGTGACACATCAGTTGGAGCCCGTATTACGCCCTTTAACCACTATATATTTGGATGAAGAATGTGGGATAATACGACGGTACAAGCTTCTACACGAATTTGTAAACCTGCAATTGTAAAGCTAACATCATATAGTATATGACAATGCGACTTCAACGCTAACTCACACTATATAATATATATACCGATTATGTAAAGGACATAAATACTATGGCTATTGTGTTTGTAACCGATACCAACATAATTGTACCGAAAAGGTAAATTGTACTAACACTTTGATTTCGGAGTCGGTACACGGTACCAACCTTATGGATATCAAGTTATGCTATAGTTCACCGAAATTGAGAATTACAACAATATCTGAACACCAGTTACTCCAAGAAATCCATACACTCTGGTCTTGACAGATATCATTTATCACATTTCGAGGTAAGCAAGACATCATTTTATTCAATATATAACAGCTAAATACTGTTTGTTGAGGAGAACTAATATATATGCAAGTATGTATTCGGTGTTGCGAAACTAGTAACAAATTAGTTCAGCTGTGACCAAAGGGATAAACCAAAGGCAGCATGAACGGAAAGTATAATCCCATGCACATGCGTTTCGTACTTACTAGCGACTCGTAAGTAGGAGTCGGTATTACGCCCTATAACCACTATATATTTGGGTGTAGAATGTGGGATTATAGGACGGTACAATCTCCTAGACAAATGTGTAAACCTGAAATAGTGAAGCTAACATCATATAGTATACAACAATGCGACTTCAACGCTAACTCACACTATATAATATATATACCGAGTCTGTAAATGATACTAACACTATGGCTATTCTGTTAGTAACCGATACCAACATTATAGTACCGAAAAGGTACATGGTACTAACACTATGGTTTCCAATTCGGAACATGGTACCAATATGATGGATATCAATTTATGCTACAGTTCACCGAAATTGAGAATTACAACATTTTCTGAACACCTGTTATTCCAGTAAATCCATACACTCTGGTCTAGATCGATATCAGTTATCCCATTTCACGGTATTGAATTGAATGATGTCATGCTTACCGCGAAATGTGATAACTGAAATCGATCAAGGCCAGAGCGTATGGATTTACTGGAGTAACAGGTGATCAGAAATTGTTGTAATTCTCAATTTCGGTGAACAAAAGCATAAATTGATATCCATCATATTGGAACCATATACCGACTCGGAAACCATAGTGTTAGTACCATTTACCTCTTCGGTACAATAATGCTGGTGTCGGTTAATAAACCAAAAGCCATAGTGTTAGTACCCTTTATAGACGCGGTATATAAATATTATATTGTGTGAGTTAGAGTTGAAGTCGAATGGATGATAGCTTCACTATTAAAGGTTTACACATTCGTCTAAGAGATTATACCGTCCTATTATCCGACATTTTTCAACCAAATATATAGTGGTTAAAGGGCGTAATACCGGCTCCTACTGATGAGTCGCCAGTAGGCACGAAACCAATGTGCATGAGATTATACTTTCCGTTCATGCTGCCTTTGGTTTATCCTCCTGGTCACAACTGAACTAATTTGTTACTAGGTTCGCAAAACCTAATACATACTTGCATATATATTAGTTCTGCGCAACAAACAGTATTTAACTGTTATATATTGAATTGAATGATGTCAGGCTTACCGCGAAATGTGATAACTGATATCGATCAAGGCCAGAGTGTATGGATTTACTGGAGTAACAGGTGTTCAGAAATTGTTGTAATTCTCAATTTCGGTGAACTATAGCATAAATTGATATCCATAAGGTTGGTATCATGTACCGACTTGGAAACCATAGTGTTAGTACCATGTACCTTTTCGGTACAATAATGTTAGTATCGGTTACTAACACAATAGCCATAGTGTTAGTATCCTTTACAGACTCGGTATATATATTATATAGTGTGAGTTAGCGTTGAAGTCGCATTGTCGTATACTTTATATGATGTTAGCTTCACTATTGCAGGTTTACACATTCGTCTAGGAGATTGTACCGTCCTATTATTCCACATTCTTCTACCAAATATATAGTGGTTAAAGGGCGTAATACCGGCTCCTACTGATGAGTCGCCAGTAAGCACGAAACGAATGTGCATGAGATTATACTTTCCGTTCATGCTGTCTTTGGTTTATCCTTCTGGTCAAAACTGAACTAATCTGTTTGTAGATTCGCAACACCTTATACATACTTGCATGTATATTATTTCTCCGCAACAAACAGTATTTACATGTTTATAACTGATTGACCGCCAATTTCAAACACATCACTATTTAACCTGATCTGCGTTTTAACCAACACAGGTAGTTTTCCAGTAGTTTTTTTAATAATATATTTCGTCTGCCTTTATCGGCGGCCTTCTTCATTTTGTTCATTCTAACTAGTTCAAAATATCCAAACTGATGAACCAAGCCTAGTTTGTTTTTTTTAAACTAATGGGAATGGACCGACTGCAGAAGGCTTCCGATAAAGCCAACCGAAATATTTTGTTGAAGAAAGAAAACTATTTGATAACTACCTGAGTTAGTCAAAACGCAGATTGATCCAGTTTCGCAAAAATATTTCACTTTTACGTCACTATTTTGTTCGGCAATTTATCATCTACAAAATTATTTGACTGCCGAACGTCAAATTGCTATAGGTTAGGAAATTTAGCCAATCGTATCTGACCAATTTCAGCACCAATCAACTTTTAGATATAACCGGAATTCCAGAAAATCCCTTTATGTCAGTGAGTCTAATATAAGCCATGACAAGTTACGCCAATCTTCCAATATAAAGCCTAGCGCGATATAGCTGGCTTTAGTCAATTCATTTTATGCCAATTAACGTAGCATGTCTTGCTTCAGTTTTACGTCAAAGTTTTCTGACATGGCCGCAATCGAACATGGAATATACATAAATACTTTTTAATAAAAATAATGCACCCCATATGGTCTAAACTATATTCACATAAATTGACGACAGAGATTTGTGGTTACATTAGTTAAAATTTGCTTACATTGTTTGTGTAATCATTTTGGCGTTTTACCATTTTATTCACATAGCCAAGTGCAAATCGCAATGGGAATTCAAAACCACGTGTTTGTAACTGCGTGCTACGCATCTGTGAATAGAAGCTTGAATGACAATTATACAATCGAATGTATATTTTGCTGTATTGATTATATTCTGAAACATGCAAACATTATAACAGCATCGCTTAGCGGAGTGCATAAGTGACCTGAAAATTTAATATTTTTTGATACTTTAAATCTTTTATTATGGAATATGGCTAATATTATGATGAAAACCGACAATAATATTTGGCACATTTAACTGATGTTCAATGAAGCATATAACTACACTAACGAAGTAAAACAACATATGTTACTCTAAAAACTGACCCTACTCGATAGAATAACGTTTTGTTTCTGATAATTGTGCAACGTGCTACTTTTCCTTTAGTAGAATTAGAATTTTTGTGGTCACAAAGTCTTGAACAGTTAGTAGTCGTGTGCAAGAATTTGCATAAATGATAAGCTAAATGAAATGAAGTTGAAATAAAATAAGAAAAGTCATGAAATTAAAAACAGTCGAAATAAGCATATTAGCTCTTTAATGTTGTTAACAAGCTATGTCTCATTTTGATACCATATGCTAAACGAAATAAGTGCACAAAACAAAACGCAGTACCCTTGGTGAAGGAGGGCCATTTCCATAGTGGTACTAAGAAGATTTCTAACATGTTACTAACATGTATTAAAATTTTGTTGTCAAATATAAGCCAATATTATTTCTCAATTTTCATTATTTTGAGGAGTCATTTTTCTAAATCTGATTGGTGCTGTTTTCACTTTGTACATTTGGTTTGTGCTACTTTCCGAATGACACCTATCAATAATTTCATCTATGCGTCTGTCAAATGTCATCTATCTATATCGTTTCAATCGGCTCGATGCTCACGTTTTTATGATTGTTGCGATTGACTATCGATATGCGTCATTTACTGATATGTCAAGTAGTCACTGGATGACGTGCAAAATCATATATTTGAGACTGTCTATAATTATATGTATGTTTTGGCTATATTATTCTAGGCTTTATTTTTCACATGATTATGTCTAGATTCCCATCTCAAACTTGAAATAAACTTGATCCAAAGTTTAATAGAATTTATCAATCTGTAATTATTCTAAATAAAAATTGGTATCAATAATTTATTTTCCGTTGGAGGACATTAACCTATGCGTCTTTACCAGTAAACAAATTCCTTCTGATCGTCGAATGAACCGCTTATGTCCATCCATGTACAAATTTTCTGCGTTTTTTCTTGTTCCAATAAAACAGTTTACTGGGGAAAATTATGTATTTATCATCTATGCCTGTTTCAACTCACGCACTGAAACAGAGATGAATGTAAACAAACATGCCCTACAAATATATTGCGGTAAAATATATTCAGCAGACTTCAGCATAAAACAGTATTGCCGATGAATTTTTGTCAATGCTGTGAAATTTTAGTTTCATTCTACGCACTGATTCGTGTTAAAAAAACTTTATATTGACGCACTAAATTTAAAAAATAAGTGTATGCAAAGAAAGCACTATATGGGGAAGTCAAAGACAGAAATATAATTTGTCAATATGTAAGTTTAGTCTAAATAAAACGTTAGAAATTTGATAACTTTAAAATAAAACTACGAACAAATTAAAAAACAAATCAATTTGGGCTTTTGAAATTCATTTGTGAAATTGAAGCGCAATTTCAAGCTTCTGAAATTTAACACGTCTTGAAGCATTACTTTTCTTCAAATGATTTCATTAACATAAAAAATTTATCCTCATTTAGGAATTAAAATTTCGAATTTAAATAGGATGCAGGTTGTAATTTTTTTCTGTTACTTTGACGATCTGTTACATTTAATTTGTGAATCTTTAAAAATACTCATTGTATTTTTTCATGATACATTGCACACGGATTTTCCTTCTTAACAGAAATAGTTTGTTAAATTTGAAATACTTTATATTTAAGCGAAACCGACAATTATCAATTTAATAGATATGCAGGGATAATTAGTACTCAGGTTTTCTCCTTCTCTATCCAATTCATACAAAGAGTTAATACTTCCATAAAAAGTTAAATAAATTTGTTATAAAATAAATGGCTTACTCTAAAGTAAAACAGCGTATTGGGGCCACATTTGTTGGTTGCTAATCTCAACATGCCAGTTAATATAAGGCTCTAATATATCATATAATTTTAATAATCAGAATTCAACCATTATGTAACACGTGTTACTAGTGTTATAAATGAATAGTAACTTAAATAACCAAATTTTGGTTCATTTCAGGTCAACTATGAACGACATAAATTGACCAAAAGAGCTTAGTTCTGAAAAATTTCAATTTGGTGAATTGCATTATGTTGTAAAGTACGTCTTGCTACTTGTAATCATGCGTTGTTTTTAAAATCCTAGCTGAGATCGAACAGTTATTATTAGGATATGTATTGTTCTATGGAATAATAATTTAATTCATATGTTCGAGTATCAACATTCACACAAATTCACGACCTACATTCAAAGTTATTGGAACAAAAACTTGATCATTTATTTAATAAATTCGGTGTTTTTTCCTTTGATTATTATTTCCAGGTGCAAATCGCATTTGTGCTAATATTGCTCTGTTTTCAAACCAGTACGTTGGGTCACTGGTGCTTAAGGCTTGGATTTAAAAATGATTAATTCATGAGTAAACGTTACTATATAGGATAAATTCTCAATCATGCAAACTTCATCATATCATCCTTAAAACAAGTGAAAAATTAAATGTACAATCCACCAAATTTTCAGAAATTAAATCTCATATATTTTTCCCAATAACGAATAATTGGATTAAACAAGAACCTTTGCGTAGAATAATATGTCTTCTCTTTTATAGCGTCTAGTGTGTAAATGACAAGCATAATAAAAATATAAATGTAAATAAAGGTTAATCTTGAGATAATCTTTTAAGAGATTTATAATAGAAGCATTTGCAGAAATTTCGCTAAATAAAATTAAAGTTCGTACTAAATATTAAGCCAAATAAAAAAACGAAATGATTTAAAATAAAAGAACTCAAGCGTGGTAATTTAATTGGTAGAACAGTGAATAAAACCAAAATATTTTTATCTAGTAGTAATTCTGTAAATGTAAATATGAGCTCATCTTAATTAATTATTCTGTATATATGATAATGCCCGTACTTTTATATAGAATCAAATACGAAATGTAGCATAGCGAAATATTCACAATTCATTCAGTCATATCTTCCGACTTATTTTCAACATGACACTTAACCAATTTAATATTTTACTAGATGCATACAGGCAGAGAGAAAGAAGATATATATATATATATATATATATATATATCGATATGCGTGATGCCAACAAACATCTCGGTGTCATATTTGTCTCGAAGTATGGCTAGCGTGTTCTGTGATTAATTTAAAACATATGCAGAGCACTAATTTCAAGTTTACTAAAGTCATTTTATTTTATGCCATGTACGAAAACCATTTTAGACGTGCTGGGGCCCTATGTTTGTAGTAAGGCTAATTTTTAGACATCTTATTCACGACTGTTCTAGTAAAATGACAAAAAGTACGAAAATGAGCAGTATTAATAAACTAACATTACGAACATCAATAAACTGAAAATAGTACTCTTTACATAAAAGAATAAAATGTCACCAAAAATTATTTGTTCAACAAACAAGACTGGAAAACTGAAAATATATTTCCGCACATATAAGAATAAAATAGCTGGTAAACCGAATACAGATTTCTGTACATACTAGACTAAAATAACTAAACATTAGTCGCGCTAAATGTATGACAAAAATATCTGCGGCATTATATTATAAATAGAATAGGAAATACATATAGCGTCGACAAATAATCAGTCCTTTTGGCTTTCTCGATAAACACCGTAAAAATGCCAATTTACAGCATTTATTTAAAATATATCCTTTTACAATCCAATAGCATTTTGTCTGTTTATCACATTTTATGATGATAACCAATTGGCGATAATGTTATGAATAATTAAAACAAACGAAATCGAAAGTTCTAGAAAAATAACCTAGAGTAGAAAAATATATGTTGCGCATTCGTAATCTAGCATTGCGATCATCAATACCTCAAAATATTTTTATTCTGTGCACACAAGAATAAAAAGGATCTCGAAATTAGTCATGAAACAAACAAGACTGACAAACTGAAAATATTGTTCAACATATATAAGAATAAAATTACTGTTAAACTGAAATTAGTTTTCAGTACATAGAATAAAAGAATTAATCTGAACACAGCCATGCTACATGTCTAACCTTAAATCTCTTTTTTTCTTGCCTTCATTTTTGGGCATGTTTTTGGACAGATTTATAAGCTAACAGTATTCAAATGAGCCTTCCCAAGAGTTCAATTTCATCCATTTCTTTATTAGTTATAAGTTTAAAGTTAAGTGATATTTAATTATGTTTCACGTAACTAGCATTTAAATTTCATTTCTATTATGCACCCTAACGAGTAATTTCAGAAAACTCTATTCTTAAAACACACTTATATATTAGACTATTTTCTCTTAGTTTACTTAATTTATAGAGCCCATAATTGCCTAACATTAAATGAATAAAAGCTAGAACGTACACAAATTTACAAAAACAGATAAATTTACATTACGCTTAATTATATTTTATCTAGTCAGTTTATTTAATGTAAGTATTCAAAATGCTTCTTCGCATATTTATAGGTGTAATGCCAAAATACGTTCTAAATTGTTTCAAAAAGAAAACTAGAATCAAGCCCTTATATATTGAAGTAATATACATAAATTAGACTACATTGTTATTCCAACAATGCTATCTGAGTAAAAAATATTAACGTCTTTTACAATATGATGCTGTTAGGATTCATATGTCCGTGGTTTCTTTCTCGTGGTAATCGTTTGTGTTTAAAATATAAAATATTGGACATAAAAAAAGTTAATATTCTTGGTTAAATGTGACGTAATTTCACAGTGCAATAACCAAACGGATTTAAGTTCGTCACTTATAATTGTGCAGAATGATGTTAGATTCATTTAGTTACCTTACCTTACAGAGATATAGGATGAACTAGCGAGGAAAAGGCTTTTTATGAATGGTCTCAAAATTTGTACTATAGAATGCAAGTAAAGTATAAAATCAATGATTGAACCAGTGTATTTATACCGAAATCGTCAAATATTACGTACAATATTAATCTCAGTATTGTCATTTTCAAAATTATTAACATAGTATCTATATTGATATACCAGTGACAGATAAACAATTATAAAGAATAGATAGATCAATTTCAAAATACACGCAACTTGGCATGGATGAATCGATTAGAAAACATAGTGTAAAAATGCAGTCTTAAATTATTTTCATATTTAAAATTAAATTCTACACGAAAGACATCCATATTTAAGATTTAATAATATTATTCGAAACATGGATTATCGTATATAAATTAAATGTTCATACTTTATTCAATAAACTGAACTTTGCAATAAGCGCATTCAAAGAATTCTTGTCGTAATTAATTAAGAGCCTCGAGACAAATTTTAAAATTTATGATTTATTTCATCTTGTAATGAGTAACAGTTGAAAATTAAAAATCAATGAAAATCCCATTTTATGTTTAATTTTAGCAAATTTTCTGTAAAAATATGTATTTACTTATATTTTTGAAAAAACGATAACATATTCGAGACTACAATTAAACATTGTAATAAATGTCTCTTTTGTATTTAATTGAAAATCTGTTTCTAAATATCTTCCTTTGATGAAAAAGATTCGGCAATTTAATGAAATTTCACGTAGCTAAAGAGAATTATATTTTTAATAGGAAATAAATCGATTGAAGCGTTTTCATAAAACAATATATTTGTGAAGAGTAAAATAACACGTTGTGACTAATTTCTCATTAATTTATCCTAAACTTTATGTAGACAAATTGCCATTAATGTAGAGCAACTTTGTTTCATTTGATGCCATTCTTATGCATTAATCAGTTTCTTCCCGAATTTTCTTGATCACCATTTAACACAAGAAACACTTGTGCATATTCAAGCAACGCTTATTGTTCGTCCTTCATTTTAAAATGTTGTGATATGTTTAGTACTTGATCAAATTAAACTACAGCGGTACCTTGAGATACGAGTTTATTTCGTTCGACGAACCGAGCTCGTAAGTCAATCGGCTCGTATCTCAAACGAATTTCTCCCATTTAAAATAACTAAATTCGATTTAATCCGTTCAGGTCCTATGAAAAATCCCCAATCCATTGTAAATTATGAATAAAGATATGTTTTTAAATGACAAACAAGCATGTATATTTAAAATTATGATGCTGCTTTCTTCACTAAGTTGGTAAAAATACTCGTGCCTTCTCGCATATTACAGTCTCCCTCAGTGTATCTCCTGCCAACTTTTTCTCTTTCACCCACACGAACAGAAGCTTCTTCATTTCCTCGTGGATACTCGTTCTTAATTGGGAAAGAATTGTGGCTCCTTTTGCTGGTGCAGCACTCTTGATGGCATCCTTCTGTTTCAATATCGTACAAATTCTCGATGTTCTGCGGTCATAGATCATTGCAAGTTCAATCACCCGTACGCCACATTCATGTTTTTTTAACATTTCTTTCGTTAGTTCTATCGGTATCATTCTCTTCTTCCTGTGACCATTGTCCTTAGTACTTACTTTCATCGGCTCCATTATAACAAACAAAGAAGTTCGGAAATCACGCATAAATCAAGCAAAAAGGAGTACAGCGAACAAGATACACTTCGATTAAAGCGGGTAACACGTGCGAGTGAGCGAGAAATTCTCTGAGATGATGCTTGAATCAGCGCGCCAACTAGCGGGACGCTCCGGAAACACGGCTACTATTTTGAATTTGGGCTCGTATCTTGAACGAAAATATGGCCCGAACTCCGGTTCGTATCTCAAAAAACTCGTATGTAAGGCTGCTTGTATCTCGAGGTACCACTGTATACTTATACATGAGATATTTTATTCAATTAAAGATAACAAGTGTAATTGAAGTACATGTTTCTTGTCAGCACAATATAAACACTGCGACAGATGATCATTGCAATTTTTCTATGGGATAGAATGAGTTATTTATGGTAAAGGCTAAATAATCGATATTGATAGCATATTGTTCACATTCATACAATTAAACTGGACGCGACAGAATTATTGTGCTCTATGAACTTTTCAGCTTTATTACCAGTTGTAATAAAAAAAATGAGGCGAGCGTAATTTTACTATAGATTAAAACCGAAATGTAGGGATGATAACAAATTCAAATTAGTGTACAATTTCAAAATGCGATACACACTTATTGTTTGGAATAATATTGTAGATTGTGAATAAAGTAGTATAGGATTCTTTTGCCAGCCACACCAATTTTATCTTTTTTGAGACGTACAAATTCCAAATTAAATAAATTTTCGGTTGACTTTTTAAAGTAATTTTTTTTTATTTTACACAAACATCACAGAGCTTTAAGTATATTGGAATTAATTTGATTAGCATAGGCTCAGGATTGCGTCGGGTATCAAAGAAAATTTCTCCAATTGACCGGTTTCTTCCATACTGGTAACTGTTAAAGAACTGTCCAGAAATTTGCCTCGAACTTGATTTGATAAGTGTCATATTTCGATTTGGCTTTGGAGTACAATCATTGCGCCACCCAGTCCGCATTTTATACGCAAATTAAAATTATATAAAACCTTATTTTCGATTAGTCTTTAGATCAAGTAGAACTTATTTGCATTCTCTTAAGATATTAGATTCCTATAAACTACTAGCAATCTGTCATTATTCAACATGTACCATGTTAATTGGAGAAGCTTTATTGAATAGAATTCAGTTAGCAGGATTTTAATTATAATTATTTTGTCAGTAGAAACTAAAGTTATCATTAGGTTGCAAAGAAATTTCATCAAGTAGACCGATTTCGTCCTTAGTTGGATCTCACCAAGTAATGTTCAGAATCTGCTGCTGACTGGACTCGAAACCCAAGGACGATTTCTTCAAATTCTTATAATTAAATCCGCTATAGCATCCGTACCAAACACCTAACACAATTTAATCTCATATTTCAGCCTATGTATTTTGATCAGCGTTCCCCTACGGTGGAACTTCTTTGGAATTTAATGGGATCTGAATTTCTAACTACTTGACCGCATATATCATTATACGGCAGGCTCCACGCCAATTGAGGTAGTTTCATTAATATGAATCCATATGCCGTGGTTATTATTACATAAATATCGTCAGTATAAACAAAAAATTGCAATAAGTAGCAAAGGCAATTTATCCAGTAGTCTGGTTTTCACCTTTTTTAAGCTTTGCAAGAAATTTGTAAAATATTTCGCGTATGGGACTGGATTTCGAGTGCGATTGCTTCGGCACAATCCACTGTGCCAACCGTGCTGTCTAACAAATGAATTTAGATGTCATATACCAACTCTTCTTTAGGTGGAACCTTTTTGAAATCTTTTTTTATACATGAAGATCTAATAAGTGTTCCATGATCTCTCATTACAGAACAGACACCGTACCACTTGAAGAAGTTATATTTATATATTGTCGAATGACAAGGCTTTAATTATGTATATTGTGCCAATAAATATAAATATGGCATCAAGTAGCAAAAAAAAGTTGTTTCAAGTAGATTGATTTCGTGCTTATTTGGAACTAGTTATGTCCTGTTCAGCATCTGCTGCTAGAGAATGGCCTCGGAGCTTCGTTTATGACCAGCTTTCTCATATGGCTGAAATATTCATAAAACAGTTTGGAGCATCTGGTTTCAGAAATTTAAAAAAAAATATTATGTGCAAGGCAAATGAATTATATATGTTGCCTATTTTGGTAGCCATTATCCCAGCTGAAACCAATAAATTGCAGCGAGGAAACCTTACACATCGAATTCAGACATCAGATATATAAACGCAAAACTCAACCCTCCTTGAACTTCGAAATCTTTTAAGCTAACACTGATAACATGGCAAGGGAAATTTTGAAAATGATAGTTTCCAGGGAACAATGGGTAGATTAGAACAATATTTAACCTTGGAAACAGGGTTACACAAATAGCCCCTAAAAATAAAATCGGTGAAGCGTTTAGCTAAGGACAAATTTATGCTAACGGACAGAAACCATAGATCCTTGTAAATGTTAATCTGAGTCCACGTTGACTTGTACTAAAGATATCCAAAAGAATGTATTCGTTAAGAACCACTTATAGTCTCAATGTAAAACCGTGCACTGCCATATTTTAAGGTTTCGTTAAATTTTCGCAAAATATCAATTAAGAATTCTTTTCTATCTGTCATATCTGACGAATTTGCACAGATCTGTGTCAGACAATAAGTGATAAAGTCAAAAAAGCAATTATTTTTCGAAATTCATTATAATCGACCTAAAATATTATTTTCAGTAAAGCTTAACGCCATAAGAAATTATCGAGAATTCTGAGACTATTTTTAAAAGAGCGTTCACACCGAACTTAAATTGCTTATTCGTTTAAAAACACCAAATAAGACAATGTAATTTACTAATAAAACCAACTTCCGAGCTGAATATACAGAATATCAAAACTATTATATTTAATTTAACTGAGCAGGAATCCCCAGAACCAATAATAAATATCTATGATCTATACAAATTTATTCAATTGCTTACCAATCATTATAAAGAGCCTCGAACAGAATGGCCATCTATTAATTTTCAGGCACCTGCAACATTGAAATCATTAGCGTTTTTACCAAAATGAACAGCGATAATTTCCAAAGATTAGACATTGTGTATTGTTAGTAGTGGATACAATGGCACAACACAGCAAATAAAATATTATCCAACAGTGAAAATTATTTTGACGCGCATCAGTAAAAACAGTGAAAACTTTGGTTAAAGGTAAAACAATAATAAATGAGTAACCAGAACAGAAACCTAACTTAAACGTCCACTAAAACCACAATCTTCCCAAATACGGAAGCACATCGAAAAATTATTTTAATTAAACACTCGATTAACGAGAATAAAAGTCTTATGATTTCAGAGAAAGAACAAAAATTGAAAAAAATAATATGTAATTCACATGATAAAAGTATTAAAGTTTTACCAATTTTATATTTGTAAAATTATCTTCTTCTATGCTGGCATATAGTAAATTCATATGTTACATCGCGCTATTTTTAAACACCATGAATAAAAATCAATGGGAATTAATCCGAGGTTTAAGTTTCAATTTAATTATCCTATAACCACATAAAAGTTATTTAAAACACGGCTAAACTATTTATTTTATAACCGTTTAAAGAAGTTAGACATTACTTTAAATCAAATTTCTGAGCTCGAATTAAATACCAAACCCATTGAATTTAACCAGTTTTCGAACAACAGAAAAACTAACTGATCTACGTTTGCACTAACGCAGCTCTTATTATTCTAGTAGTTTTCTGCTTTAGTCAAAACGCAGATCAAGTAATTTCAATTAATCCAGGTTCACAAAAATTATCTTCATTCAACATAGCAAAACTACCGTCAGTCACGCTAACTGATGCCTTTTGATCTCCCATGATCATCATCAGAGTAGGAGGCAAACTGCCTAGCGAGAATCTAAGCGCAATGCAATATATGGTAAGAAAATTAGATATGCGGCTCTCACCTCTAGTAGTCTCGCATACATTGTATTCGACTGGAAATGTCGGCTGCACAGTTTCTATGCAGTCACGAACTTAAACTTTTTCGCAGATTTTGCCAGATATATATAGGTAATAGAATTTTCCAAAATAGTTTATTGCGTGTGTGGTGTTAACAATTCTTTTAAACAAGTTTGTGAGCTTGAAGTAAAAACGAAACCTAGTTTATTAAACCAGTCGTCAGACAAAGGAGCAAAGTTACCGACAGTGACACGTACTGACACGTTTTGATCTTCCGTACTCATCATCAAAGTAAGAAGG
The DNA here is from genome assembly GCA_029291075.1 of Eudiplozoon nipponicum. Classification (NCBI taxonomy): domain Eukaryota; kingdom Metazoa; phylum Platyhelminthes; class Monogenea; order Mazocraeidea; family Diplozoidae; genus Eudiplozoon; species Eudiplozoon nipponicum. The sequence continues at coordinate 77,053 of JAQBSW010001944.1, read as the reverse complement.
GAAAATGCCTAGTGAGAATCCAGCCGCAATTAGTATATATGGATAGCACAATTAGATATTCGGCTCTTCCTCTAGTAGTTTTGCATACATTGTACTTGACTGGAAATGTGGGCCACACACACACACACTGACATATATATATAGGTAATAAATGAAACAATCATTGATTGCGGTAGTTTTGCTATGTTGGTCAAAGTTTGGTTAAATGCAATGGGATTGGAGTATACTTCGAGTTCGCAAAATTGATTAAAAGAAATGTTATCACCACTCACACTATCAACAATTCTTTAAATCTGCAAAAATATAACTTCATGAATATATAAATGCTGTGCAGCCACCATTTCCAGTCAAGTATAACGCTTAGTTGACTACTATAGGTGAGTGACGCTTAAGTAAATTTTATTATATTTATATGCGCTACCATTGGATCCTCGCTAGTCAGTTTGCCGTCGTACTCTGATGATTATCATGAAAGGTCGAATTCATGTCAGTACTGACTGACGGCAGTTTTGCTATGTTGTTCGACGACTGGTTAAATTCAATTGGATTGGTGTTTACTTCAAGTTCGCAAACTTGATTTAAATAATTGTTAGCACAACCAGCGCAATCAATGAAAGTTCATTCTAGATATTTTTTGATTCACGCGCATATTTATGCTTCATAGTAACATTTTACCATTATTTTAAATAAACTATTATCTGTTTAAACTAAATTAGCCTATTTTTAATATGACTATTGATTTGACCATTATAATTATTACCTCATTATTTTTTAATTATTTGTTTAATATCAAAATATCAATATCGACTCCGCATTACTGATATTATGATATAAGTATTGTATGGGACTCTTACGAAAATGTGGCGGATGAAAATTCCTGTTTTATTCTTCAACAAAGAAAGAAAGCTTCTGTTTCTTTATATCGTCTAGTATGTTGGAATGTATATTGAAAACTTGATCTTAGAATCAATATTACATACAAATTTTAATATACTTAAAATATGCCTATACTGCCCAGATCTCGCATTGACGAATAGTTGGAATATTAAAATATCGACGACTATAATTTTATATGAACAAAACAGTAATTTCGTAAAATGCTGTTTCAAATTACTCGTGGTTTTGCGAAGGACTTGTTGAGAAAATTTCACTTTACATGACAAGGTTTTAAATTTTTGGAAGATTTTGCTGCAGAATCTTAACAACGCCAGAATTTTAAGGACATATGATACATGTACAATTACGTAGACGGACAAGTATCATCTATACGCCTTAAAAGACTTAAAACAAAGCTAGAACATACGTGGATATAGTTAACCTTAATGCTTTGCACTGGGAAAATTAAGATTACTGGCGACAAGCTTAGTTAATCAGCAATTCGATAGGCCAGCTCCTTTCCAGGTAAATTTCGCGGAGCTAATGTATGCTAGCCACTCATATGACGACAGCTAATAAGAAAATCAGCTGGTGTATAAAATAGTCAAAGAAATACTTCTACTATTACAAAGAAATTAAGTTGGATGAAATCAATACAAATAGAAATTAATTGATCCCACTTGTTCTTAGTCAGTGAATTTATTGGAATAAAGGCGAAGTGAACGATTCAACGAAACAAATTATTATCCCAACTTTTTAAATTTCATTTGAACCCTCGAAAAATTTAAACAAACACACATACTTATTTAATTATTATGATCAAATATGTATCAAATGTACCGTTAATAGAAATTTCTTGAATAAGCAGATTTCCAAAATAACCCGTAAAATCGTTAAATCAAAAGCCGTTAGCCATAAACTAATTTACGTTTGCGTATTATATTAAAATTTAATGCAATTTTATTTGTTGAATTAAGGTGTAATCGTCCTAATAGTGGTGTTTTACGATTACATTATTGTGCATTTCGTCTACAGTGTATTTGCGTACACGTAATGAAATAAAACAACGTGTGAAAAATTCTCGTATAAAGAGTTAATCTTACAAATGGTTACTTACGCTGCAATAAGTATTAAAACAAATAGAAAATGTTAATTATGCTAGCATTTATATATTTAAATGTGTTTTTGATAAATATCTGGTACTTCTTTTAATTAATATATTTAACTAGTAAATAGCGGTGGTTGTTGAAAATATATATTGCTTTTTTGCAATTCTAATTCATTAAGTTTTTGCTAAACCCACATTATATTATATTTTTTGAATCCATTTGTATTAGATTTGTTCAAATTCAACATTCATTTAATGAGATGATATTTCCTTATTTGTTGAAATGAGTCTATTCGCTTCAGATAAAATTATCAATTACTTGCTACTAGCTGCTTAAATGAAATTAAACGAGCCTTAATCTCATGCGAGTTCAAATTTTTGCTCAAGCAAGTCTCTTGAATTCGTGAAGAAAATTTCTACCGCCAATAAAAAAATTATCCAATAGAATGTCAGCAAAGATCTAGCAAACTGTATTGACGCCACGTCAGCCAATAGCGTGCCTGTCACGAGAATAGAAAATTTGACTTCAAATGTGTATTATGCATTGCACATTATAAAACTCGTGTGATCGAGTTTGGATTTTCGCCGAAGTACAGGCGAAATTACTTTGCACATGTTTACGTGTATTATCTGCTTTAGCCATTGAAAATCCTGGATTTTATTCTATTTCACAGTGTTGCATATTGTGCCTTATATGAAAGGAACATATTTTTTTAATGCGAACAAATGAAAAATTTGTTCTCTAAACTTTTTTCAGTTTATGTGTGATTATATTGTAACGAAAGTTATTCAACAGCATTAGCTACGATTTAGACAAGTTCCGAGACGGGAAATCTATTTTTTCACAAAGTAACCTGTTCTTATTTCCTTGATTGGCGCAGGCAAGCTCCGAAATTAATTCCTTGTACTTGAAATAGTGAAAATATGCTTTTTGAAATCGGGAATTACTATGAAATATTTATTCTAAGTTGGAAGTACGTAGATGAATTCATTTTAGAATAACTGTCACTTTGAAAAGAAAAACACGGAGTTCATTTGAAAGTTAACGTTGGACGATATGACAACTAATCAAGTAATTTGCTTAAATCGAGTTGAGACGAAGAACAATATCAGCAAATCTTCTGAGTGCCAGTCACCATGTAGAAGTGAAACAGCTTCTTTGAATTGTGGACGGCGTCGCTTTAAATGGCACAATATGCCTGGCGCCAGCTGTTTTCTGTCTGATACAAAAGACAAGGAGAAAGACCGTCTTCACAAAAAGCATACACGTAAAAGTGAAAATGAATCCGCGGTCAAGCCAAAGCGCCTTTCGGACGCAAATGGTCGAGGTATAAATTTTGTCCAGTGCTCCGACCAATATGAGGCTAATAAACCCAAACCTATTCAAATAGTTTGCGAAGCCAATTCCAATTGTACAGGTAAACAATGATTGATTTTGCTACCTTACATTCCCTTATCGTACGCAATAGTGCTTATATTATTTACTAAGCCATACAAGGTATTATTTCCGTAAAGTTAATAAGAGTATGGCTGAATTTATTTTCAAAATATATTTTTTTTATAAATTGGTATTAAACATAACAATTGTACATTCAATATAGAAACATGTCGTTGTATTTTCAGCATTCGTTGTTGTGGTACCTGAAGTATTTGAAGAATACAGTCTTATTCTCCGAGTAGATCCGACTGCCATTGCCACTGCCCCAGCATAATTTGTTTCCTTTTGCAACTGTTGCGCAAAAGCAGAGTTCTCTCTGAGGACTCGAATTAGGATGTATTAATCATGTTGGCTAATGTGAAATACAGTGGTACCTCGAGATACAAGTTTTATTCGTTCCAGAACCAAGCTCGTAAGTCAATCGGCTCGTATCTTAAACGAATTTCTCCCATTTCGAATAACTGAATTCGATTTAATCCGTTCAGGACCTATGAAAAATCCCCAACCCATTTTAAATTATGAATAAAGATATGTTTTTAAATAGCAAACAAGTATGTATAATTAACAAATATGTAACAAAATATAAAATAAAGAAATAAAAGAGTTATTTAGCATAAAAGTCTTACTCTGGACACAGACGAGTGCGGCTAACAAAGGTGAACGAACAGAAGGAGGGAGGGGGGAGGGATGAAAGCACTCTAGACTCGTATGCAAACGGCGCTTTTTTAGAACTTAAAACCATTTTCGTCACTTTAAAACTAAAACTGCACATTCCTTATTTCACATGAAAGAAAAAACTTAAAACAAAGCACTTAACTTTAAAATTAAACTAAGCTTAACATTTACATGAATTTAATTATCACTTGTTTCTGCCTTCTTGTTTACGATATCTGTACTTTAACACACTGCTCTTTTCAATAAAAATGTTTCCAAACAAGTGTCATTAAAATGAGCTGAAGCACGACAAGTTGCCACTTTTTTGGGTATTTCTTTTCTATGTAATTTGACAGCTTTTCCCCTCATTGCTAGCATGTCTTTAATTTCACCTGTAGAAATCACTTTCTCCAGCTCTTCTTCCTCGTCACTCGTGCTAACCTCTTCCAAATCCTTTGTGTGTTTCATCACCTACAGCTTCTTCAACTCCTCAGTTCAGAATTCCTCCTCATGTTCTTCGACGAGTTTGTTAACGTCATCCTCATCTACCTCCAGACCCATCGACTTTCTGAGAGATACAGTCTCCTCCAACTCTTCTGGCTCTGTCTCGAGCTCAAACCCTTCGAAATCTGTTTCTGTGACAGCATCAGGCCATGACTTTTTCCATGCAGAGTTCAACTTCCTTCTTGTTACCCCTTGCCATGTAAAGTCAATGATACGTAGACAGATCACGATGTTGTAGTGATCTCTCCAAAACTCTCGAAGGGTTAGATTTATGTTTTCTTTCACTTACAAGCAACGGCGGAATAAGTGCTTTGTGTACAACTTTTTGAATTTGGAAATTACCTGCTGCTCCATTGGCTCTAGTATTGAAATCGTATTGGGTGGGAGGTAGAGAACTTTGATAAACTGAAATTCCTCCAGAATATCATCTTCAAGACCGAGTGGGTGGGCTAAAGCGTTATCAAGGATGAGCAATGCTTTCATCGTGAGTTTTTCTTATAGATACGTCTTCACTTCTGGGCCAAAGGCGAGATTTACCCAGTAAGTAAAAAACTGCCGCGTAACACATGCCTAGCATGGGCGCGTCATATAACGTGCTATTTTTCTTTCAGTACCTTGTGCGTCTTGAGGCTCGAGGATTTTCCGAAGGATAAACTACCAGTGGCTTCACTTTACAAATAATGCTAGCATTTGCAAATAATGCAAAGATCAGATGGTCCTTCATTGGTTTATGGCCTGATATCATCGTCTCCTCTGCTGTGATGTAAATCCTCCGTGGCATTTTCTTCCAAAATAGACCCGCTTCGTCGCAGTAGAACACCAGTTGTGGGGCGTAGTCTTCCCTCGCTACAAGCACAGCGAACTTTTGAATGTAAATATCGGCTGCTTTTACGTCCGCACTCGCAGCTTCGCCATCCTTGCCACTAAATGGATGCCAGTTCTCTCCTTATAATTATCAAACCAGTCATGGCTTGCCTTTAACGCTTCATCTGATGTCTCTTTATAAGTTGGTGGTTCTTTCTTCATTAAGTCGGCATAAATACTCGTGGCTTCTCGCATATTACCTTTTCCGTCTGTGTATTTCCTGCCAACACTTTCTTTTTCACTCACACGAGCAGAAGCTTCTCCATTTCCTCGTGGATATTTGTCTTTCACTGGGAAAGAGTTGTGGCTCCGTTTGCTGGTATAGCACTCTTGATGGCATCCTTCTGCTTCAATATCGTACAAATTGTCGATGAACTACGGTCATAGATCTCTACAAGTTAAATCACTCGTACGCCACGCTCATGTTTTTCTATTATTTCTTGCTTTAGTTCTATCGACATCATCCTCTCCTTCCCGTCACCAATGTCCATACCTCTTACTTTCTTCGGCCCCATGATAACACAAATTAAGTTTAGTAATCAGGAAAAAATCCAGCAAAATAGAGTACAGCGCACAAGATACACTTCGATTAAAGTGGGTAACACGTGCGAGTGAGCGAGAGATTCTCGGGGATGATGCTTTAATCTGCGCGTCAACTAGCGGGGCGCTCCGGAAACACGGCTCGCATCTCAGATTTGGGCTCGTATCTTGAACGAAAACATGGCCCGATCTCCGGCTCGAATCTCAAAGACTCGTATGTTAGGCTGCTCGTATCTCGAGGTACCACTGTATTACTGGTGTTTAAAACACTTTTTAAATAAAATTTATGCGATACAAACAAGGTTTTTTTGCAATTATTCTATCCTTTGGAACATTCTTTAGTTTACATGTCGGGCCTCCTCATTAATCAGCAGCTCATTACAACATTTTAAAACATTAATTTAAGTGATATATCATGTATATTTGATGATACATTTTCCTGTATTAGTCATATATTGAAATATTAACAGCATTAGTTTTTTCCATCTGCTATTACGTGCCTTGTTCTTCTATGTGATAGAATATACCATGTCAACATTTTTCACCACTGCATTTAAAGTAATTGTTTAGCTTTTACTTATGTCTTGCAGTTTTCAGCTGTTTATTGAACAAGCTAAATTTGCAATGGTTGAAAATGTTCGTCTTATAAAATAAAATTCGAGGTTTTGCGCAGATATGAATCAATGTTTATTGAGCGGAGATTGCAAGCTGACATATTTTAAAAGTACGTGTTTTATCTATGTTATAGTTGTTATTTTTTATTTTTTATTAGAAAGTTGATTTAGCAAATTGATTAGCAAAAGTTGATTTTACGGTTGGCTTTTTTATATTACTTGCTTAGATATATTTACATTTGTTTATAGGTATTTTACGAAAAAACCGTCATATAAATATACTTCGCTACTGTATAATATCCAAGTTTGTCAATGAAAAATTACGACATTTTTGATTAAGAGGAGATAAAAATACTTAAGCAGAAATAAAAATGCCTGCTGGTAATTTGTAGATTTTTTCAAAATCAAAAACGGCACTCAAATGTTTAATTTAGTTTCCGTATCCAAATCACTAC
>JAQBSW010001944.1:0-65000 GCA_029291075.1 Eudiplozoon nipponicum | reverse complement strand
AGATAAGTAAGTTTGTTGATGTTGGTAAACTAAGGGATAACAAAAGCTTAAGTGATCTTAAACTAATCGGAAATTTAAAAAAACGTCTAAATAACAATGACAATTGAAATGAGAAAGCATGAAAAGTCTAAAGGGATAAAAAAAGGATAGCTAAAGTAATCGGGAAAAACCTAAAGGATAAATAGATGCCTCACCCCAATCTCAGAATAATTATGAGTCACTACTCATAATGACGTATAAGTTAAAGGAAATTGAAGCATGACACAAAATTGGAACAAATATGGTGAATATATTTGCTGTACTGTAAAGTGATTAATCTTTTATTCTGAAAATTTAGTTCTTCTCATTCATGTAGTCTACTGTTCCTGTCTTACTAATGCCCTATTGAATGTTGGGTCCAGCGATTTTTTTGAATTACTAATACATAAATAATAATACTCCTAGATTTTATATTCAATTGACTTCCTTATATACCTGGTAAATCTATTGCCTCTATGAATAAGGATACGTTTACAGCCTTCCCAATCTATCTGATGGCCATATTTAGAGGCTGTTTTATTTTCGCCTCATCTAACCTGAATTTTATGCATAGCTTCTCCAACACTCGTCAAGGTAAAGTTTTGTAAGTTATTTAAAAAAACACTGAAGTGATCAAATGTTATATTCCATTTTTTTGGTATGGTAGTTTACTTCCGAAGTTGGTAGTTTGTATCAAGAGAGTTCTTATATTATATTTTGCTAGTAATGTTCTTATTTTCCTAATCGATTTCAAATTCAGTATTAACAAAGTCCTGCGTTAATATTGAGGTATTATCTGCTTTGCATGTATCGAAGCAGAGTCGAATTTATCTATTATTATCCAGTATTTTATTATGGTATCCATTTTCCTTGAAAATATCCTTAAGGTCTTCAAATAATCTTTTATATATTTCAAATATACTATTCCAAGATTTCTCAATATCGTATATTTGAAAATTGCGCTTTTCACACCATACAGGTGATCGGAGTAAAAATGAATAAGGCATTGTTCCTATAGAAATCTGTTCCTAAAATCTCTATTTTGCCTCCAATTCACACCAAAGAATGCTATATCTCTCAATTCATTTTCCAAAGAGAACATGAGATCGACTATTTAATTTGTTAGTTTAAGGAAGTTTATCAATACATTATCACTAGTAGGAAAAGACGATGTTTCTGTTCTTCTAAAACAACTTACTTTATTGAGTTTGCTTACCGTTGCTGCTTAATTTAAAAAAAAACTTACCTACAAATTTCCAAATCTGGATTGACTTTCTGTGTTGTTTCTCATCCGGTACATAAAACAGCATTCCTAATACTGATTGAATTGAATAACCATTTTGAATAGCACAATTCATATTCGCCGTAAATTATTAAAATTGTACAAATGTCTAAATGAAAAAATGTTATGCTTAGTCTAGTTTTATGCTCGATATATTTTTAAATTAAAGACTGATTATAAAAATGGGTTTAAATTACAATCGCCGAGGAACTGCTGTACTTTTAAAAAATTTTGTTTAGTTCTTCTTCGTGTGAATATATTTTGCGCGTGATAACCCTGTTGCTAGCACATTGAAATTGTGTTTTGAAACGATATAAGAGAGTTAGACTTATATATATATATATATATATATATATATATATATATATAAAGCATAAACCATGTTATGGAGCTCGCTATGCAGATTTTCATTATCAGGTTTGCAAGGATGCGATTAATCCACATTTCCAAGTATGCATCGATTTCCTCTTCGTGGTGCCTGGTTGATGATACTTCCCTTCCCTCTGGAGGCTTCCACATCATTAAAGCTAGGCACTGGAAATGAGGCATTATCAAATCTTCCTTTCGGTACGATATTTTCAGTACCATCATCAGGCTTCTAATTACAAACACAGTAAAATGCTCGCAATAAGAGATTTAAGCAAATGTGGTAGTCTCGTTACGAAAAGGATCTCTATTTATATTTTAATTGTTGAAACAATAATGGTTTGAAGCAAAGAACGTCTCCGTAACCAAACTCTATATTGTACAATGCGGACACTCCACTAAACAATTATATATGTATAAATGTATATATATATATATATATATATATATATATATTCTTATAATTAGGAAAATACAAATAACGAAGTGGATAAAGGCCATTTATTTCGTGAATACTAATCATCTCTTATACAATCATACATATTTATACATTTTGGGTTTTCAAATGATTATGCTAGTGGTAACAAATCTGACTCGTTTTTACTGCTGTTTTTTATTTTGGCTAGTTGGTGAGTGTGTATGCGTTTGTGTTTGTGTTGTGTATGCGTGTTTGTATGTAAAGGTCATTCTCGCAGTATTGCACAGTGATGTCTGAGATCTGGTCATTATTGTTTTGTCATATATATATATATATATATATATATATATATATATATGTATATATTTGTTATTTATGTGTTGTTTTCTCACTATAAGAATATATATATATATATATCCTGCAAACACTTTTCCAGTAAAATTTTACCTCTACCTGATACTTTCCCTGCCTCTACGGATACCTTGCAGAATTAAGGAGATTAAATATAACGGGATCTGCTGTACTGATCTAGAAATACCTGATTAGTCATTTGTATGATATATATATATATATATATATATATATAATTATATGTGGTTGTTGAGAGTGTTTTCATGTACTCTATGCATATGCATATATAGAGTTTAGTTACTGGGGTCATTCTTTGCTTCAATCTATTAGTGAGTCAAATATTCTAATATAAATTAATCTGCTTTGGAAAGAAGTTACCACATTTGCTAAAATCAGTTATTGCGCGCTTTGAACTGTGCGTGTGATTAGAAGTCTACCGGTGTTACTGGAAAAACCAAACCGAAAATTAAGCAGTCAACGAAGATTAGATCGTACCTCATTTCCAGTGGATATTATGAATGATGTTGAAGTCTTCGTAGAGAAGGGTTTAATCAGCATCCACTCACCAGGAAAACGAACTGGATGCGTATTTGAAAATGGAGATCAATCGAATCTTTCTAAAATCTACTACTCAATGAAAGAAACTTTGATAATTTAAACAGGAAGTTTGTCTAATATACAATTGTCTAAGAGAACGCTGTTTTGTTTAGATCAAAATATTTCTTAAATAAAATCCTATCATAATACCTAAATTTAAAGACAAAGCTTGCACTGGATTCTAAAAAATCTTCGATGTAGTTTATAATTTACATCTTAAATTAACTTGTATAAGGCTTGTGTATTTCAGTTGAACCCTATCAATGAAAATCGTGAGTGTATGTTAATGTTTAGTTTTCGATATAATTTTTATTATATTAAAATTTCTTTGATTATTTCTCGTGCATGTTGGTCATTTTATAAGAAACTATACCTTAATCAATGTTTGCCCTTGTCAATTTTTTAAAAACAAACAGTTGTGAGTATTTTGAATTTTATTCTTGATTGTACTATATATATATATATATATATATATATATATATATATATATATATATATATATAGGAATAAATAAACGGACAGGATGACAGAAAGTACAGCAACGCAAGCAATTATGAAATAACGCCTAACTGCCACAAAGCTAAGAGAAATGTATCAAATTATGTGTTTCTGAAAAAAAGACACGTTTGCCGATTATTATGCCTGGCCCGGTAAATTATATTTGATATATTTTATTTATATCTTTTGCGAGTTTGATATTAACTGCCACATCGTTTTGTCTGTCTACACGAGAAATTAATTAAGGAAGCACAGAAGATTGCTCCATTAGAAGTGTTTCGTCCTTATTTTGAGCTGTTCTATGTTTCGGACTCAATTTCAGGTCGTATAAGAATCCTCTGAAGTAACGGCTAACCATAAAACGTTATTTAGTATATGATATTTAATTGTTCCTGTATATATCTGAGCCAAAAATAAACATAATTATGTATCAATAGCTTTTACTTTTTGATTTCCTGTATGGAATAACATACTTTGTTTCATTATTCAACTGCAGAATTTACTGAATCATAATTTTCAATTGGGGTACCCAATATATGATGTTATAGCCGCGGCTTCTTTTAGGTGAATTAAAAGTTTAAATAAGGTCTATTTTCATCTACTAAAATATTGGAGTTGAACCGTGTTCATGATTAATTGTTTTGCATGTACGTTTTTGTATGCGCGCGGAAGCAGTGTTTGTGGTAGTTCATTGAATTATTTTATGTAAGCCTGTGGCTCCTATGTATGTTGCGGTTACTTGTATTAATCTGTTGACGACACATACGTATGACAATTTAACATTTAATCTCTAAAAAAACCTCTTTCGCAATTATGCGTTTATTTTACTAGTGACTGTCTGATTTCAATCTGACCAGCTACTGCAATTAACCTTTAACTTTGTTGGTATCAAGTTGTTTCCAGAATTGACTATTGCGTGACAATTAATAGCGCTCGTAGGTCGGTAAAATTCTGATTCCTTTACATTCCCAGGTTTGAAGCTTGTGTTTTGTCATTGATTTATTGTTTCACACAGGTCCCGTCACTCTGAAGCCGTCCTAACACTGTTTGTCGGAAAATGCTTTTTTTTAATTTTTCCAAATTTTGGGACTTCAATTCAAGTACTATTCTCGGGGTTAACAATATAATCACAGAAAGCAAAACTTTTGGCAAATGCTTGTGTACAGCTAAGGTAATATTGCATTGTTGTCGCATTTGCAACGATGACATTGCTTATGATATTAGGTTACAATAATTCAATCTGTGTACACGTTCCGATAAAGGTAGTAATCCTTCTGGATTATTAGTTATTGTATGCCGGTTGTCTGTCCACAATTCAACGTTTGATTCTTTTTTTCATTACGATATATTTGACCAGTGAAGGCTTTGGGACTTTAGCTGCATCATTATTTGCTATAATTTGCATATCTGTGTTTTGATTAACGCAGGCTCAATTCCAGTTGTTGTGTTCATTGACGATAATTCGACAGCCATTGGCGACTGCCTTCTTCAGTTCATTCATCATCACAAGTTTAAAAAAAACTAATTAAATAAATGCAATCTATCCACTAGTTGTATCATTTATACTTCAGATTGAGCTTTCATTAGATAGTTTCGCTTCACGTGTGTGTGCATATTTATCTACAACAGCTATGCTCATACAACTAAGCGAACTTACAATGGCGGAATATGACATTACCATTTACAAGCGTTAAACTATCTGTTTCATACTCACGATGCTAAATGGTGCCCTGGTTTGATTAAGAGACAATTTATCGCGCATGTGCTAATTGTATTGCTGATGAGTATAAATTTATTGTAGGTGTTGGTCATGGCTTTGTTCCTGATCCGATTAAATTTCCTGATGATCCGTTCATTAACACCAGTTGTTATTTCTATTAATCATAACCAATTAAATTGTATGTGTTTCGAGTGAAATTTACATACGATAATGGCAAGCCCCTTCTGTTTAATAGCATGTAGCTCATATATTGGCAAATAGCTTTCTGAATTTGTCTCATAGGGTATTGAAAAATTGTTTTAATCGACCCTGTGTCCTGTATTTATTTTGTGACCTGTCGTCACCGATTTCTGTGTTGGTATTAGAAATTTTCTTTTGAGCTTTACAGGCAAATTGTTGATTGCTGCGACTCATCTGCTGTTATTGGTCTGCTCATTCAACTGCTGATACAACTACATACAATCGTGTAGACGATTAGCGTTTGAGAGGGCAGCGGAAGCTGATGTTTAGCGTCTACACTTATGACTTGATATTTAAATCAGTATCTGGAAAATGAGCTTATTTTTTCAATATAGACTGCTTATCGATTTAGCAAATTGATAATCAACTTTCTGTTCTCATTATTTATTTCAGGACGTTGTATGGATTATATATTGTGATAATTAAACTCTTCGAGATATTCATTCTTTTTTTATTCCTCTTTCAGATTGCTTCCCTTATTTTATATTTTTAACACATCCTCCTTCTATGGTTGTCCCGATTATCTACCAAGCTCCATTTGTGTGACTTAGGTACTTAACGTTGAGTTGGCCCGTGCATGTTGACTTCTTGTGTACAGCTAGATCAGAGTGGTCGTCATTTTCTTGAATTAATTTTATGTCCTATAATGCAAAATGTTAGTCAACTCATCCTGCATTGTGAATTTTAAGGTTGGAATTCATCTTGTTCACCATTTCCAGGAAGTTTTGCACATTTTTTCTGCTACACGGTGAGAGTAGAATGTCGTCTGCATACATTCTGTCTAGCTCGAAGTTGTCTGTTTTGATCTGGAGTCGACTTGTCTGTAGGTTTTGAACAGAAAATTTTGCTCAAAGTGGCGCAATGCAACTCTAATAGCGACGCATTTTGTGACGAATTTATCTCTAGTTGAATAAAGGTGCACATTTCTTATAATTTATTTTTTGTCTTTTATGCCAAAAAGGATATGTGGACACTTTTCCAGGTGTGGCTAATCTGATGGACTTATCCATTTAAAGTTCCCAATTCCTTATATGTGCTATAATATATATTCAATGACGTTGATGTTATACATTTTATTTTTTTCGCTTCTACATTTGCAGAGTCGTCTTTCTGCTTCAGGCCTTTCGTTGATCTTTGATTGGTCAGAGATTAGATCCATTATTGTTGCGTTATGACTAGTCCTTTTTGAAGGTAGGAAACCAGAGTCTCTGTCGGGTGTCGCTAATCGGATGGAATTATTCACTTGAAGTTATAAAGTTTTCTATGCGCTTTTATATATTGGTCAGAGATTAGATTCATTATTGCTGCGTTTTAAGTAGCTGTTAGTAAAACAAGGACACATGAGCCTTTGGCAGGTGTCACTAATCTGATAGACTTGCTCATTTAAAAATCTTAAATCCTCAAATGTGCATCATTGTGAGAAAATTATTTCCCTCAACTACACTGAATATCCGCGCTTTCAGGCTCTATTTGTTGAACTCATGCTGAGGAAATCCTTTTTGTTAATTGGTAATAACAATTCTCGATCGAGGCCTGATTATTGATACTATCTTGTTCATCAAGTTCATGGTTTATAACAGAAACTATGCTCCAAGATATAATTCTTCATTTAATTAGTTCTAAAACGCTTTTCCCGTGTAATTACAAATTAACTCATCTGGTTTTTTGGTAAAGTTTAAAAGTTTCCGAAATTTATCCAAATCTATAATAAGGTATTCTAGTACATCTTTTCTTGTTTTAAGTGTAAAAAATCAATTTTCTATCGCAGGGCTGCACATTACAATTGATCAGAACGATGCCTTTCTTGCGATCATCCAATTTTGCTTCCTCGCTTTTAATTTCGATAGTTAGCAATTTGTTTTAACTTTGCAATTGTCGATCTCTGGTTACTTATTCTAAATTGTTTGAAAGAGCACCTCGGAACTTCACCTGAATCATATGAAATGTCATTTCTTTGTATGTGGCGTGAGCCATTCTTCTGATTTTGGACTGGACATGACATTAATACCAACAGAGTTCGTTCATCTTCAAGGTAATTAGTAATTTATTGAAGCGTAAAACTATGTTATTAATATGAAAATGCAGAATTCCTCTAAGCCAGCTATTTAAGTTGAGTTCAGTGGTTGAAAATATTTAAATATTGACTACCAAAAATAAAAAAACTATATTAGCTTGTTCATTAATGCCAGATTCGTCACAGACTGCATACTTATCATGGCAGGACATAATAGAAGACACAATGTAATAGCACAAGCCGGACTTGTGTCACATCATTTTCGTCTTTGTTGCTTAATTGTAGGAGTTTGAATTCGCAAATTAACTATTCCGAAAACCGATATTGAAAGCCAGAAGAACGCATAGGATCTTCCAGAAGTCTTCAAAACACAAACTAAGAAATAGAGCCGTGCAGCTGCCTAAAGAAATATTGTCATACAATTGGCAATTACATTATAAATCGACACCCATTAATTGTAAAAAATAATTCAATAGAATTAACTTTTTTGTTTTCTATCCCAATAAAGTTTTACTTCATTCATTTAACAATTTATTAAGGCTATATATTATTTGTATGATTGTTGCAGTCAAAATTTATGCCGCGTATGATTTTTTTGCATCAAAATTAACCACACATTTCTGTGTCGGGAAAACCAGTTTTTAATTTGATTCTTTGTCAAGATTAATCCATTATCTTTAATGTATTTATTCCAATGGTTTTTTGTCTGTCTGCAATAACAATGCAGCATGTCTAGACAACAATATTTTTCGAAGGCAATATTTTGGATATTCTTGTTAAGCGAATTCTGCTGATCCACAATCATTATATTACAAATAGATGGAAAAAGCCGTTTATTAAAACGAAATCAATTAGATAATTCATTTGCTAACCTATTTTCAGGCAGATTTGTGTATAGTCTTGTGTATTACATCGAATTTTTATCAGTCCATTAGAAATAGGAGAACTAATCATCATTCACAGCATACTTACAACCATGAGCATTATGGGTGCTACATTTTTCGATAGCATTAAGTTTAGTGGAGGGGCGAGAAAAACTTAACTGTCTGGCAAAGTGAGTTTTCAGTAGTTCCAGTGCCAAGCGGACTGATTAACTGACTATTCAATCATTATCATTTAATTTTACTTGATTCGTTTCATTTTTGATCACCAACGTTACAAACGAAATAAATGGTTTATTAGGCTTTCCTACCGTTACTATGAACAATAGATAAATAAGGAGCTTTACTGGCGAAAATAGAAAGGGTGTTTCGTGGGGACGATGTCATGCTCTCATACGTGCATTCTTGACTTGCCTACGAAAATTATAACTGTGGTTTTTTAATAACCGCTTATTGACTTAGTTTGTGAACATTTCTACATTAAAGCTGTATACGCCAGTAATGTCTGCAAAATTTACTCTTTTAATCCAATCATTAATAGCCCTTACTCCTTTGTATTATCTTCTTCAAGGAACTGAGGCAGCCGTTCTCGCAGTCATTGTTTAACCAAACCTAGGGCAAACAGAAAAGAGCCTACGGTTTACAAGTCAGAATTTGAGGCCAAGTCGGTTTTAGGATGACAGAGCAAATTTTAAAAGATGAACAGGTGTTGACCGTAACAGTATTAGTAGCGGTTGAAGTTATTACTATGCACATAATTAGTATGTAACTACGTCTAAGGAAATTGGTACAGATTTTTATGCTTCCAAAAAATTGTGTGTCAATGCGCTTATGGCAGCAACGATTCGCAGTGCAATTTCCAAGTAATGCTATAACCATTGTTAATGACCTTGTCAGATAGTATGTCGTTTGGTAATTAATGCAACAGGAACAGTCCAAGCTAGAAACAACTTAATAACAAAATAGGAAGTTCTCGTTAATTTAACATTAAAAGCTAAATTTCAGACAAACTAGACAAACTTATTAATAAACAAAGGGGATACGAAGATCAAGTTTCTCGGCACTTGCGAGTAAAGTTATTTGTCCTCAAAGTATGTATTCTGTCGTGGAATATAATTTCCTCCATCTGTCCATGGAATTCGATTGTGGCCACTAAATCTGCAATCCGATTATTCCTTATACACGCAGGTTGATTTACAGTTAGTGAGAATTAGGGTTCTTTCAAGGATTTATGTTGGTTTAATAAGGTCGTTAGTGAAAATCTACGACAACTACGCGCATTTTTCAACAAATTATGACTTACTATACTGGACAATTCCAAATCAAAATGTTTTCTATACAAACGCACGTAATATAACTACGTAGTGACATTGAAATTGACCATCTATTTACATGTTATATTTTATTTCTAAGGTACCTATTTAATAAGCATTTAAAGCAAGATTAAAATTTTGTTCTTCCTGAGTGCCAGTCATGTATAAATCTGTACTGTTAAATTAATAATTTTGAGTGAGTAACATACAGCAAAACAAGCAGACAAATTAAGACAAAAAGTCAAGGCAGGCAGTGTATGTTTTTAATTTATTAAATCAAGAATGATGTCAAATTAATGATAAAGTAAAATTAATTGTCAAGGGATGCCAGAAAAATTAAATCGATAACTAAATTTTAAATAACAAAGTTTCTTAGTATGGTTAAAATCTATTTTCATCAAGACGAGATCACCTTACTGTTAAAGCCATTTGCCATTTTAGAGCATAAATATCGATTATGTCATTTACCGTCCAATAAATACCTATAGTTAGACAGGGTTTTCGTCAACTACTCTTCACTATTCTAATAATGAGGCAATATCTGAATCTGAGCTCACAATTAACTATAATGAGAAAAAACACAATTTTCACGAGATAAATCAAGTCATCTGGGCGAAAGTCTGTCAGGAGATTTGTTGTTAGTTTCAGTAACAATAAAGGCACTTGGAAAGAATAGTTTCAGCGCTGAACATGATGAGCGCTCTTCCATCTCTAAATTCATAACCAAATATCTAGTTCACCGTTCACAACGGCAAAGAACCTGATGTAAAAGATTAGCTTAGTTTACAAAAGCCCCGAAATTTTATCCTGTCAATATGTATTCTGCGTAGGTGATGAGTACTTAACAAATTTTAAACAATCCCCAGGGTTCAATTCCATGCCGGAGTAAATTCGGCTTTTACTGAGAAGTGCATAATGCGGATAAAACCATTCTAGATGACGAAATGCTCTCTCCGTTTTGTGTGATGCTTAATTTTTATTCTTAGACGATTAAATAGCCACATTTAGGAAATTATTTGTTTATTAATACCTTCACAGGTAGTATTTTTGTGTCTTGTAATGACAGAATATATCCGGCTAGATGGAAAGTAATGCCAAAATTTATCTCCATTAGAGTCAAAATAATGCAAAGATTGACTTATAGCATTAGTTAATTGAAATTTAAATAAAACCTCATGCAATGTGCGGCATTAAAGCAAAATAGATGACTTTATGTTCTCGGACATTTCTGTTCCTCGGCCGTATCAATCCTGGATATGAATTAATTTCTTTTCAAATTATTTAACTGTTTTTTCTACCGTTATTCAGCAAACATAAAGGACGATGAGTCTTTACTATACATTTTTATTTTTGAATGAACCAACCTGGTCTCAATAGTATTTATATTATTGTAATTTGGTGCATTTTTAGTATGAATTATAAATATTTCGCTGCTTTTTTCACAAATGATAATCTGTTATAAATTGTTTGTTGCAGAGAACTTATATATTTGTAAAATATTGATTATTTGTTGCTTACCTAGTAACAATTCATTTTCATCTAATTAGCGATTTTGGTATAAACACCCGACCTATGATGTACGCAGATTTTTAAATATAAAGTTAGTATTTTATAGTATGGAGAAGGTAATTCATTCCGTAGACTGGTTTAGAACTTATCGGGAAATCATCACGTACTGCCTAGAATTTGTCACGGACAGGACTCGAAAATTGTAACAAATTAGTTTAAATAGGAAAAGAATTATAAAGCAAAGTCAATATAAACAAAATGTATTATCTGCTAATAGTTTGACGCTGTTTTCCGCTTAGCCCAGACGAAAAGAACAGCGGCAATAATACGCATATTTAATGCAGCTAATGTTGGCGAATTATATATAACAGCAAAATTCCTTTTACCAGAATATAATGAGGAAGAGAAATTAATACTAACCTCATGCATTATCCTTCAGGATAATCGCGTAAATTTTCACTCAACTTATGTTAGCTGATCTGCCAATCGGTATAAAGCAATAGTAACAGAGCATTTCATTATAAACGCTGGTGTATTGTAAACTTGTGAATAACAATGTGTCATTACACAAATATAGAAAACAAATCTTGCATGTCTGTTATTCAGGCTTAAAATTATATTATACTAAGTGCTGTCCATAAACAGATTGAAGCCGCTGAATAGAGGAACTAGGAGCAGTTATGTGTTAATCACAAAACAAATCAAGTAATTGTTCAATATCTGATGTGAAAATTGATAATAGATGATTCCGGCATATGATTAAATTTGTTTTTGTCTATGTACGTGTGAATAATACAATTACCCACTAATAGACTAGGAAATGCCAAATGAAGAGAAGCTAGGCTATAAGGGTAAAAATAACAAGTTTAAATAAAATTTTGACGCAATACTCCATAAAATTGGCGCAAACTTGTCCATAACCTAAACGAAAATACCAGGAGCAGCGTATTATCAATGACACCTCTAATTTTATAACTTAAAAACAAAATTTTTATACTTTTATGTGATTTAATCAACAGTCAGTAGGAAAAAGTGGTTATATGTTTACAAGCCTGGTGAAAAAGTAATATGACTAACCAAGAACATTGCAGATAATTAGACTCGTAAACTACCCTATTATTTCTTACCAAATTAAGACAATAATCATCTTGATAGGATATTTAATTCCGAGAATCCTGCCGCGGACAAATTTGGAATCTGCGCCAAACTGCCATAAACTACACAAAATTTTAAGTTTTAGATTTTATTATGTTGGGTTTGGACCAGTATGACGTCTCGTAAAACCAAACATTCAAAATAGCTACGCCTTATATTTCATGATATGACAAAAAACACGCAAACTGAGGAAGTAGTATTTAAGGAAATATTTATATAAGTAACCAAACTTTGATTGTGCGTGTGGTGTTAAGATTTATTTTAATCAAGATTGCAGGAGTGATATAAATAATAATCAACTTGTGTAAAAATTTGTCAGTATAATTGAAATGTTGTAATAATAGAAAAAGCAATTAATCTCAGAGACCGTATCCGACCTTATCGAGCATTCTTGAAGCGCCGTCCGGAATATTGCAGCATTAGGGTTCAAATTGACGGGGTTTTTATACTTCATATATATATATATATATATATATATATATATATATATATATATATATATATATATATAAAGATTGGTGATTATAATAGCACAAAAACGTTATTTCAAATACTATACATTACTATCCGCACAATGAAGATTGCTCAATTATCTAAATATTCAAAACAACACTAATTCCCCAGGTAGCGTTATGCTTTTTCGATAATGAAAGAAGGCATGGCTGATTGGACCTTTTTTCTAAATAAATTTCAAGTGGTCGCAACTCCAAAAAGGCGAAATAAGCTTGTATGTTAGCCTGTAACTAAATATTGCGTATTTTTTGCGGTAGTGTGGCGTTGTGGATACAGTCACAAACTTCAAAGTAAATTTACTCAAGTCCGAGTCCTATCATTCGAAAACAATTCGACAGTACTTAAGGAGTCTCAATAAGAACGAAACCGGTCTGTTGGTTGAATTTTCTCTGCTAATTGATACCATTATTATTTTATACTGACAAATGTGCATGCAATGGTATTGTTGCTTATATCAAGCACACAACCATAATAAAAGTAATTAATATTATCAAGTGCAAACTCGATGGTCGTTTAATTGTATAAATCTTAAATTGTTTACCATTTCCACATGTAGTGTGTGATTGTACTATGGTGGCAGTCTCTGTTCCATTGTTGGATCTTTAGTTCTGAAGTGATGTTATATAAACTCCAGCTGAAACAAATGCAGGCCCAATAAAGAAAAAAACGGAAGTTATTATATAACTGAATAATGGTCGTGTTTTGCGTTAAAGCGGCGCAGTTGATAGATTCTCCGACTTCGCCTTATATGTGCACCGGTTATACCTCCGTTCGCGGCAAAATTCTGGGCATTAATTGGAGCATTTCCAATATGGACGAAACGGGTCTATTGAATGAATTACTCCTTGAATGGTTGTGCAGTGCAAGCTTAAAAATGTTGAATCTCCACGATTTGCGTTCGCGGGTTGCCGCTTTGCACTATCAGTTTCGCAAATGTCCGATTGATCCCCATCTCCAAGTTCGCATCGAGGTTGTATTCCTATTGGCTGGGTGCGCATTCTTCCCTATCTCCGAAGGCTTCAATATCGTTCATACTAACCACTGGAAATGAAGTACGATCTAACCATATAAGAATCATTTGTTATGAATACAAAATATAGGGAACTTTATCTAATCTGATAATTGAATTGTCGTGGCTGCATTATGCAATGTCCTGTATATATTGACAAACGATTATATAAAACGGGATTGTCGTTCATATCACAATCACCCTCTTTGAAAATTATTAAATAAATTCTAATCAGAAGCAAGGAAAATATTATGAAGAGCAGCAGTTCCTTATTTTAACTTAAACATTTTGCCTTAATAGTCAGTAAACTGTTAAAATTAACTAAATGCTTTGAAACGTTTGAATTGAATGTAATAAATTTTCGAAGAAATTTTAGTCAAATCACAATTTAGAAAAGACTACAACCAAATGAATTATATGCATAAGGTATACTTTGATAATTGCAGATAATTAGATTTACAGCTATGTGTTTAAAAGGCTAAGTTGCGTATTATTGATCCGTACCTAACATGATATATATATATATATATATATATATATATATATATATATATATATATATATATATATATATAGGTATATTTATATATCTCTAAAAAAAAGAATTCAATATTTTTGGTTCCCAGTGCAATTGAGATAAATTTTACGATTCTTAGTAAAATAACTGCAAGTCTTATTTCTGATCAGGGAATTTCAGACCACAGCTCAAGAGTGCTCAGCTAACACTAATTGCATCTTCGACATTTTGCATTGCTTAATCCATGCTGGTCATCAGTATTTACGGAATTGAAAGTCAGAGTTATCTTTTGGTAATTGAATTGAATTGCTTATAACATGCAGCACGGGTGGTTCAGTGGATAGGGCCCGAATCTTCAATATAAATTTGCACCCGGTCGAGTCCAGTCAGTGACGAGTAATGAACGGTACTTAAAGAATTCCTAACAAACACGACACCAGTTGGCTGGATAAATCCCTTTGCTACTTGATGAAGATTTATTTGATATTGAAAAATGTAAGTATTTAATGGGAAAAGTGGTTTTATCAAGATCGCAAACTTGATTTAAAATAATTGTTATCACTGTCCACAAAACCAATTTTCTTTAAATATATAAATTTTCATATCAATGCCACTTTCACAGGTTGCGTGGGTTTAGCATTCTTCTGTGTAGCTGAACAGTTAGAGCAAAAGATTTCGAAGCAGTTGTGTCCAGGTTTGAGCCCAGCCCACGACAAATTCTGGAAAGAACGTGATGAGTTCTTTTTAGATGAATTGCCTTTTAAATTGCAACAGGATGGCTAAGTGGTAAGAGCAGATGATTCTAAAGCAGACGTGCCCATGATCGAGCCCGTCCGTGGAAAATTCTGGACAGAACGCGAAGACTTTCTTATAAGGAATAAATCAATATACTGAATGAATTACCTTATAAAGTTCAATAGGATATCGCAGTGAATGGAGAAACAGATTCTGAAGCAGACGTGCCCAGGTTGGAGCCTGTAGTCGATAAATTTTGGACAATTCTTCTAGAGTTCATAACACAGACAAAATCGGTCTACTAGATACATTGCCTTTGCTACCTTATAAAAGATTTAGTTAACATTAACAGAATGTATATAAAATAGCAAGTGATGAATCCCGAAGTGCAGTGATATCACCGAAATTTAATTAAATTTTTCTCATCCAAGATTAAGAAAAATTTAAAGATGACAGTAATAAACGAATCGCGACAAAATTCGTCCGAATCATGAATTAAGCAAAACTCAAATATAAAGTGGAATATATAACAACATTACCAATTTTTGCTCCCGAGCAAAAGGTAATTAATGCAGCAATTTTCGAGCAACCAGGCCTTCCGCTACCTTTACATCATATGGTGAGGTTGCATGCTGCACGGATGGTTAGTATCCTCCAGTATATTATTGACTTCCGGAATGGATTTTCGAGTTATACCTAGCGCTTATCAGTTTATTGTCAACTTTGTCTTTAATTTATAATCAGCGTCTTTTCTTTTCCAGCCATTAAAAACAGAAGAACAGTAACCGTAGTCTAAATATGTTGGCTATAACTCTAAGCAACAGCACGCATTACTGCTTGGAAGAATGTCTATCTGCAGGTACATATAATCGTAGCTTGTCAGCAGTGTTATTAAAATTGGCTTCGACAAGTTAATCGAGATAAACGTATTACGTAAAATTCCCAAACATTGCTAGGTCTTCAACCGCTTCCTTTTAAAAAAAATTTGTTTAAGATTCACCGCGATTAATAGCAAAAACTGGCGCATTGATTAGTAAAGCTTCGGGTTCTGCTATATAGTTGTATTATCAAGGAAATCCACTCCATAGCCGTTGGCCTGCTATGGTGTGTTACACGATTGCTGACAGTTTCCAGAATGGAATTCAAAATCGGCTCGTACCAGTTCAGCGTGGATATTTTCAGGAACCATGTTTTACTTAACAAAACTGCATTTAGCTTGCAAATCAACACGCTGCTACCTGTATGCTGGGCCGAAACCACGTTATGATGCCCGATTTAATATCTGGAGCCTGAGAAAAATGCACATCTCAAATTAACCTTTAAACTGAAAGTTATCTCACCAGCAGACAAAGTGGAACTCGACCTTCACAGACAAACATTTAGAAACCGCGATTTACCCCACCTACCTTGCAGCGGCCAACATATATCTAAATTAGAACACGGTGGATGATAGCAAAAAATCAAGCTACGACTAAAAAAGCGTCGCAATAGGTACGAATCGATCAGGAAAGTATAGTGGCTTAAATGAGTCATAGATAATTTTACTGTTTACTCCCGCTTGAATGAATTTAATCACGCTAAAATTCAGAGCAGCGGGAAGAAATCATATTTTGTCGTTACCAACATGCTGTGAAATTATACAGTCCGATTATCCGAGTCCGTGACAGTTTGAAGTTGGTCATTTGGCGCTGCACGATGACACCATTCGGAAGCACTCGTCAGGCGCAAATTCAAAAAAGCGTACCTTCAGCCGCCATCACTTATCAGAATAGCACAGTAGCAACCTTTTCCAAGCAATAATGGTACACACGCAGTCATTAAGCCGGCGCAAGGCCAAAATGGACTTCAAAAAGTTCGACCACCAACACTCAAAAATTGTCACACGACTGCCTACACAGCACTGCCCTCACAGCTAATCCATTTTTCGAAGGAAATTGTGCGTTTAAAATTTCGCAAGCCTACTCCTTTGAAAGCTATCGTGAGCAAATGAATGTGTATCAAAATATATACAGAAAGGTAGCAGTTGTAAAGACAACACATAATTTAAAAAAATAAGCGCTACCGTTATTAGGCCACGCACACAGATGTAGTAACACAAATTTAATCTCATTGAAAACGTCATCATTAGAAGATGGTGCACAAAAAGCAATTTAACATAAAGTACAAAAACTAATTTCTAAAACAATTATTTTTGGTCCTGTTTAATCAAATACCTGCTTGCAAAGATTTTGTAAAGTGCGTCTTTTAACGGGTTTAATCCATGTTATAAATTAAAGGCATTGCGAGATCGGTGAACTCTTCTGCGAAATGTATGTTATATATCTGCAAAAAAAAATTATCTTCAGTAATCTCTATGAGAAAAAATTATTTTACATTTCGCGGGACCCGATTTACATAATCGTTTCCTTATCTGGAAAAATCTTTTTTTTGATTTTGATGGACAGTTTTTCCAAAATGCAGACTGGTTAATTGTTTTCCGCAAAGGTGTTCGTTGTTATTCATAATTAGTGTTTCTTAATCCTAATATAACTTATTTTATCTATTTCGTTTGTAAAATACGGCAGTTTGTTCTTATTTTATAAACAAATTTAATTTTCGCTGCATTTTAGCATTTTTGCATTTCCGACGTTCCTCGCATACATTTTTGTATTCTTGCTTTGGCATTTGAACGTTGTGGAACACGCGTAACATTTTTAATCATTTGTTGACACAATATTTGTATTCTACCTGTTTTCGGCTATATTAGAATTCTCTTTAAATTAGCATTTCTTGCTTAATGTTTAAATTTTATTTGTGATGATATTATTTCCGTTTGTGAATACCTTGTTGTTCTATCGGTGACGTAAGTAGATTACGTTGATAGAAGCCAGCAATGATGCTTTTATTATTTTATCAAGAAATCGTGTTAAATGCTGTTTAATAACAAAGAATCATAGATCATTTCGTCAAATGCCAATCTCCGAGCAAAATATCACCAGTGTAATAAAATAAATAACTCTCCGTGGTAGCTGGAGGTTCTTGAAATTTAATTTATTTTATAATGTTACGCTGAATTACTCGATAAAGACATGTATCGATTTTAAATAAAAGATCATATGAACTTATTTAATGAAAAAAACGATACTGTATAAATTATATTGCTCTACTATTTCATAATGGGACAAATATAGTCAAAACATATTTGTTCTGGTACTTGTGAAACATTGTAACAGTAAAACAGAATGAGAAGCTTCCTCGGGTTGGCACTATTAAAGCAGAATTGTCTAGATTAAAATAGAAAAAATGTCGTTGACTTATAATATATTTTTAATTTAAATAAATGTTAAAGCATACAATTTTAAGAAGCAACCATATGTTTGAAATTTTTGAAGTCAGTTGAGGGCAAACTGATCGATTTGTCAATAGGTAAACGATGAAATCCATAAGCATTGTCGCAAATTTATTCAAAACGACTAACAACGTAAAGTACGTCGGAAATTTGTTCGTATATACAAAAAGCTTGAACGATGTACAAATTAATAATCCATGTCCCTTGAAGATTCCACTTTTTAAAGAAAAAATATGCTACATTGATTGTATTAAATTGAAAATGAATCCGAAGCAACCGTCTATAATTCGAATATGCAGCCAAACTCGACCGTTCGTACTCTATCACCACTATCAAGAATGAAATCGGACTTGCAAGATTTTTTTAAAAAATCAGCTCTATACGCATAATCATAATCATTAACTACCCTCAAAACTTCATAACTAAATAAGCAGTTAATACGAAAATCTACACACTTGGCGTATTACTAAAGGGAAATTTTTGCTTAAAATAGCAAACAAACTGCGGAAAAACAATTTCGAAATCTATAGTGAAGATAGTGAAATCCACTTAAATGCTTATGTTATCGATCAAATTCTAGAAAATTTTCAGGATTACGGTATTATATACCGAGAATCCCTAAGTTCGCCCATACAAAGCCACACTGAAACACACAACTCAGATTTAGTGCGGATGTCAACAAACAGATATGAAACTCAAAATGGAAATCAATTCAAATTAGAAGTGCTAATATTAATATTTTATCAATATTTATCTACAAAAAACTTCTCTCAGTTTTTACCGGTATTTTTCTAGTAAAAATAATTTATTGCTACTATAAAATAAAAATGGATTTTATCACAATAAATAAGTTGGTGAATTTTAATTAGGTTAAATAATTTTATTAAATTTTAAATTCATATTCTATTCATCTACTTTTTGGATTCTTAATTCATAAAAATCCTAAATAATTTTAAATTGATTTAAATAGATGGTTGATGTTTTCCAGGTCTTTTATTCTTATAATATCAATATTTATTAAAACCACTTAACCTCACGTTTATGTTACCGCAATTTAATAAACAGAAAACATAGAAATGAACCCACTGAAATGATTTATTTCCCGCGCAAAATTTACTCATGTGTAAATATCCGTACAATCAGATTATTTTTCCGGGTGCATTTTTCATAAAGGTGATTGAAAAAGTATTTGACTTTAAAGATATATTATTTCAAAATCTCTTCAATGTACTGTAATTGAGTGCTGAATTTGGACACTGTACGTCAATCAAAAAAGCAGAACAGTAAGGTTTCATTTCAATAATAGCGTTGCTGTTTGCAAGTAATTTTTAATCCTATTTTAATTGGCAAATCAAAAGAATAATTATTTTTCATTAATTTTTAGATGTACTAGCTATATTTTTTCCTCTTTTTATTGAAATGATAGGCTTATTCCCTACCTATAACGCTAATACTTCATCAAATATCCTAATATTGTTTTGAGTCAGGACTACACAATCACCATTTCTCTAGATCAAATTAGTGCCAGAAACTTACTTGAAATTATTTTTCGCTGCATTTACATTTTGCAAAAAGATCTATTTCTTCCTTTATCAAAACATCATTTCGTTTACTAATCATGTTACGCAATTTGATTATAATGCTTGACTTACTAATAGTTAATTTAACTCAATTTTTCTTACATGAGCATTTACATTCCAAAATATTTTCATACCATTCATCATGTAGAATAACATGCATGCAACTTTATCCAAATAAAGCTATACACTTGCTTTCATTTAATGTTTGATTATTGGCATTATTTTACCACACAATAAGAGCATATAATTGCTATCAGTTTATGAGCTATTAATTGTACCGACGGAAACAAATAATTTTCATATGACAAGAACATGAAACAGCATTATCTTGTTGTTTTTGACAATCAGGAAATGTTTTTGATAATGGTTAGCAGTTTTCTACCCCCAATAAGAATTTTATAGATATATCATATAATTAAATATGTTTTGTTTACCAAATCTAAGCATCTCCTTTACTCTTGTTCACAAATACCTTAGTAACTACTCAACATTTGCCAGTCTCGTAAAGTAGGAGTTGGACAAGCGATGGTTTGATTTAGCGCCGCTCTGCTACCTCTAAGTGCGAGGACCGTTTTTCATCTAAAAAACTTGCATTTCTGGTTGGAATATAATCCAGATATCTTGAATGTATAGCCGTAATTCATAAATTTGAATTATATACACCGACGTTTGTTCATCCCTGTGGTTGCTGGGTGTTCGTGCGCCCCGTCACTCCGAAGACTTCCACATTATTAATACTAACTATTGGAATTGAGGTCCGCTCTAATCTTTGTTGACTGGCAGCGTTTCGGTGCCTCATTTCCAGTACCTTCACCAGGCTTTTGTTCACACACACACACACACACACAGTTCAATGCTGACACTAGCATATTGAATCGAACTTTGTAGCCTCGTTGCATTACAGATCTGTTTATATATTAATTTTCGACTCACTAAAATGAGGTAACGAAACGTTCCCAGTCAACGAAGATTACATCGTACCTCATTTTCAGTGGTTTGTACGAATTATGTGGAATCCTTCGGAGTGAGGGGACAATTAAACATCCAGCCCTCCCGAAGACGAACTGAATGTTTACTTGGAAATGAGGATCAACCGGATCTTTGCAAAAATTAAAGTGCAAATCTACCATCCACGAAACAACCGTTGATACTATAAATCTGATAAACGCACTGCGCTTTTAAACAAAAAACATTCGAGACATATTTGTTCTGTTAGTTTTCTTCCTGCAATATATATTATATTGGTTCCCCATAGTATCGATAATCGTACATGATAGTGTGACATAATAATTTATAAATGCTGAATATTAAATTAAATTATATTTGATTAATACAACTAAATTATAGATCTGAGCCTTATTTGCCGACTTGTTTTAATAAAGCCTAAATATTGCTAAATAACTACGCTTTCATGATTAAAAGAAAGCTCTTTACGAAACAGTTTATTTCACAAAATACTGTCGCGGAACTTTATAACTTTAAATTCAACATGAAAATATATTTCGAGTTCAATTTATGGACTCCTTGAATCTAAAGTTAATTTTCCCTTTAATTCTCACAGCTACACATTAAAAGATATAAAATTAAACCTAACTTCAATTCGGCTGATTTTAGCAATAATTTAGAATTTCATATGTAAAATTTCAAGCATAACTTATGTGCTATTCAATATTTATTGAATAGATATTAAAGAGATCTAAAATGTATTTCGTAATTGTGGTAGAAAAGCAGACGCCGCTGAAACAACAGAATTACTTTCTAATGAAGACCTGATGAATTTCCAACGTTTAATTATTCATACATGTTTCAGTTTTAATTAAGAAGTTCATTATAAGCACTACCACGAGGGTCATCGAATCTGACTTAATAGCAGTCAAAACGGTTTGATATGTTTAAAGACGATTAATTGTGGGGCAACAGTTTGACTGAAAAGATTAATGACCCTTCAACCAACACAGAGGAACATATTTAATAAAATAACGACAACTAATAAGTTATACACGAAAGTGTTATTGTTATTGGTTAATGATAAAGAGCACACGGCACATTTCAAAACTCCCATAGAACAAAAGATTCGCATCGAGTGTTCCGTTTACTAAAGCGGCGCGATGTCCATTTTCGTGCTGTATAATGATAAAACGTGTGTACTTCTTACATAATAAATTTTTTGTTTAGTTTAAGTGAGATAGCGTACAAATATATTTTTCGAGATATACACGCTATTCGGATGTGGTGTCTGGAAATATTACTTTTTACAAGGGCGTCGTTTTTAATCAACCGTTTATATTACATGTAGACAAATAACGATTAAACACATTGTGAAGAAGATAAACATACGTATTCGTTTCACCTCAATTTAAATTCCAAATGTTTCAACCTAAACATCTGCTCCCTAATCTGAAAACTACTGCCGATTTCTAAATAAAAGTAATGCATATTTGGAAGATGATTTACATTTAAATAACAAGTTAATTCAAATAAATTTCACGGTTTGGAGCAAGTAATGTAGTCAGTTTTTTTTCTTTGACGCCTAATCAATATACAAGGATCATTAATCGGAAAGAAGAGCTTATATAAGGTGTGCGTATTTATGTATCCTATTTTAATTGATAGATAAATAATTCGAAGGCTTTAATAATCGATACATTAAAATTAATAAAATCAAAAAAGCCTTGGGGCGTTTAACTTTAAGCATACGCGATGACATAAACCCTGCTTCGATAAATAATCGAGAGAACTCCCACCTATTTAAATTTATCAATGCAACGATGACGTACTATTTAATTAACTCAAATTTGAACTCAGTTGAACTAAAATCAGACTGAGTGGAAAATAATCTAAAATACCAAGGCATCACTAGTCTCCGATCTAAGTGGAAAAACAAAATCAATAGCTAAATACTGTTTTGTTACGAAGAGCTAATATATATGCAAGTATGTATTAGGTTATGAACTAATTTGTTACTAGGTTCGCAAAATCAATAGCTTTCTAACAGTACATAATTACAATTTTAAGTTGGCATTTTTACCGTAGCAGTAGTCTATCAAAGAGAAGACAACAAATTTACACGAAGGTACATCAGGAATGTAAAAAGTACATGTGAATGTTTAAAAGAAGGCGGATAACTAAGGAGCAAACGACATAAAATGAGCATGCCCAGGCATCTGACTATATCGTCTGCTCATTTGGCTAATTTTGCTTTCTTGAATAATTTCTTCGGGTATGTCATAATTTCCAATCAAAATTATCCTATGCAATCTCCGAACAAAATGCGACATTACGCAATGTTTTTGTGGTCAACATGCATGCAAAAAAGATGACATATTGGCCAAAAGTAGTCCTAATTAAGAAAACATTTTTTTTCATAATCAACACGCGAAAATATTTAATTAGATTAGCATTCAATTTTTTAATCTGCACATCAATCGTTTTCAATGTATATTCGATAGGCGTTATTGCAAATAATCGTTCAACTTTAGAAGTTTTTCACGAAATAACGTCCTTTTCTAGTGAAATAAAAACTCAATGTCAGCAGAAATGCAAATTATTAGAATGGACTTATTTGATCATGTATACACTGTCGGTAAAAACGCAAAATCTCGTAAGTCTCCAAACGCAATTTAATAGTTATTCCGTTTTTTCTTGTTTGCGAACTCATTTATAGTTGATAAAAATTCAGCAACTAGAATCTTATTTCGCATCATGTGATTTCACCTCTTGCAATCAATCCATACACCACTGTAATCATGCATTGTAAACCATGTTCAGTTTCTGAATTATGATTTTGTACAGTTATACCATTAGTTAGAATATGTTTGTTATCGTCATCACACCATTATCCTCGGAGAATGGAACTTTAATCTAAATTCAATGGCGGTGTTCAGTTATGTGTTTGTTCTTTGTATAAAAGAAAGGTTAGGAAATGAAGTTCTTCATCTAGACCAGTCTTATAATTATTGGGTTCTACAAACATTTTGCTAGAATTGTTCACCTTCATTTGCATAGAAGATGAATGGCGAAACACTAATTCAAGTGCACGCTTGATTAAGTAGTGCTTTCAGTCGTCTTTTCACTAACCTTCGATAGCACTCATATATTCATTGTCATTAATAGAGGATTTTATTTCAATTAGAAATGAAAGTAAATAGCTTCTTCCTCATTGTCCACGCATTTTTGGTATTAACGGTTTGAAATTTGTTATGATATATAAATTCCTAATAATGTTACAAGTCTAGTTTCTCAAAATTAAGTAATTTCTTTTAAGTTATGAAGTGCATTATGTTTGCATTTTAAAGCCCATCTGCATTATTTTGCAACTTGAATAATCAATTAAATCAGTTGACAACCTTTTGTATTTCATTTCCGCACCAATTTCACTATTTTGCTTTTCCCGTCTGCGATCGCAAACGGAGAATATGAGGAACACATTAAAATACACCTAAATGGCGTAGTTTACTTTGATTCGATACCAACATTACAGAAGCGTGTCGTGTAAGTGCAACGGGAATAGCAGAACGCTGACAATTGCAGTAAAAATTCCACATTTTTCAGCTGAACACAAGCAAACCTTTATCATTTTAAATTGTTCTTACGACATACCTATGATAAGTAAAGATAATTTCATATCGTATTGCGTATTTACAAGTTAATTGGCACCCAGAAGGTTCAAAAACTGAGAAAACAAGCAAGCATTCGTTTTAAAATTGATTTATTGATTATAATGCTGAAAAGCATGGAAATCAACGAATGTTTTTACAAGAGGTTTTAAAATAGCTTTTCCATAAAATTGTCTAATCGCACAATATGTCATTCTTCTTTAATATTTTTCCTGTATAATTTTTAAGACATGAATACTTTCATCTAGTTTGTTTTTAGGAACGCTATATGAATTTGTCTGTCAGTAATTTCTTAACATAATATATCTAACAAAAGAATGCTTCATGAAGCACGAGATACCAAGTGCAAATTGCATTATGATTTAAGTGCAATAGCCTTAATGCATATGAAATTAGTAGAGCTAATGCTTATGTTAGTCCTATTAGCTTGTGTTAAAATGCGTAAAATGTAAAATCAGATTGAAAGAGATATTTTAAAAACGATTCATTAAATCAATGTAAATTGTTGTCCCTAAATGCGATTAAAATAGACTGCGCTATATTCTAATCTATGCGGTATTTTTTCCCTTGAGATGCGTTGTTTATTAGCCATAAATTACAGACTCCTGTGATTTTCACTTGTAATCGTTACATGCAACAGAAAACCAGAAAAAGAATCTTTAGAAATACAATTCGTGAAATTGTCAGTTTTGATTTTGCCAGCACGGTAGCAATATTTGCTAGTATTATTTAGTTTTAAACGTTAAAGATATTCTCGTTCACTACTCGATTGTTACAGTAAGTGTTTTCTGTGTCTTCCAAAATATGTTTTTACGCTGTCAGTTTTGTGTATGAAGTTTCAAAAATTTTTCCTTTCGTCCGAATAGAATGATTGTATCAATAATTATTTTAAAAGAAATTGAAAAGTATTTTCAGGAATGTGCTTTTCTTTGAACGATTTTCCAGCACAAAGACATGAAATTGACAATGTGTTATTGACAAGATTTACTCGTAATATTATAGACGAGCATTTTTTCGTAATATAATTTCCTTGTAACATAATGCCTCTTCCTATTTACCTAATGATAAACGTTATCATTTCATAGGCTGAATAATGAACGAAATACGACACGCATGCATGAGAAGTGTACACTTCATATCCATCGTCTATAATAACTAATTGGAAAAAATTAGAATATAGAACAAACGCGTTTGACAAAATTAAAGATACGATTCTCCTGTCTAATCAAATAACGAATGTAATAAAATTCCCATATTTAACTATTGTAAGATTTTCTTTGGTGTTTTAAACTTGGTAATTGAAGAAAATAATTTTTCATGTAAAAAGAATGCAAATATTGCCCGTTTACAAAAGAAACTAATCAAAAATTTGTTTACACAAATATAAAAATACAAACCATTTTCAGTAGCCGAAAGTGTGTACGCATCATAAATTATAATTTTACGCAAAGACTAGTGGAAGTAATCACTTTTTCGCAAAGGATTTTAAAACATGATTCAAATTATTACAGTTATATACTGTTTGTTGCGAAGAACTAATATATATGCAAGTATGTATTAGGTTTTGCGAACCTGATTCAAATTATTCTATATTTAATACGCATTTCCTTTTTTATTAGATTTTTCCCGTGAACAACATCTTTTCATTATATATATATATATATATATATATATATATATATATATATATATATATATTCATATCGATTTAACAGTTCAATGATTTTAACTTAAACAATAATTGATTGCGCGGGTGTTGGTAACAATTATTTAAATCAAGTTGCGAGCTTCAAGACACACCAATCCCTTTGTATTTAACAAATGGTCGAACAACATAACAAAACAACCGCCAGCCAAGCTCGCAAGCTTGATTTAAATAATTGTTACCACCATCCGCGCATTCAATTATTGCTCAATTGCATTGTCTATATATATGTGTGTGTGTGGCGAAAACTACAAACAATTAATGTTCGTGACGGCATAGAAATTGTGCAGCCGACATTTACCGTTAAGTACAATGTATACGAGATTAACAGAGACGAGATCCGCATATCTAATTTTGCCTTCAATATATATGCATTGTGGAGTGATCCCCGCCAGTCAGTTTGCCTTCGTGCTCGGATGATGATCATGGAAGATCGAAATGCGACAGTACGTGTGACGGACGGCAGTTTTGCTATGTTGTTCAGCGACTGGTTAAATATTATGGTATCGCTACCTTATCTTGAGTCAAAAAATTGCGAGCACCTGCGCGCAATGAATGATTGTTTAGTCGAAATTTAAATTGTATAAAGGACAAGAAAAATTGTCCAGTTTAGTTCGAAAAACTTATTTCATGAAAATTGTATAATCGTGTAAAGAAGTTATTATCGCCCAATGCAACGCTGTATGTTGAATTAATACAACAAATTTATGTTAAATGAACTTAACTAATAAATGTTGAACCTTTTTGCGCAGTGCTGTCCTTCTTGTTGTGGATTTAACCATACTTTTGTTCTGCAGGACAATTGATAGCACTCGTAGGTCACTTAAATCTTGAATGTTGTACATTTTCAGGTGATCTGATTATTGGCCTTGATTGATGGTCTCTCACTTGTCCCATCTTTTTTAAGCCTTCCATCAGCTGATTGTCTGAAAATGACGTTGGAACAAGATTTCCCTCTCTATTTGTTCCAATAATTCGGGACCTAATTTATAGTCTGATCTTCAGGGTTGGCGCAATACGTACAGGGAAAAATAACTTGTGGTAAATGTGGTATCCTCATTCAAGACAGATCTATTTATGTTTATTTTAATTCGTAAAGCATTTTTTATTGTCTGCCCTAATATCTGGTCTTCTTGCCTAATCTCTAATACTCAAATGTATATGCAAACTTATCCATGCCGCCCCTCCCCGCACACTACAACCTATATACACATGTGTGTACTCAACTAAAGTGACATTTCCAGAATAACTATAAGCAAGCATTGTGGATTAACAAACACGCCCATCCATGATGTCTCTATTTTTAATTGCTGTGCCGGACGCGTATAAGGATCAACAAAATTTTTGATTTCAATATTGCAGTAACCCTACCCTGTTTGCAATATGTAATTGAATGAGACCGAATACGGAGCTTAAACTAACCTATCGTGTCTCAACCAAATACACATTTAGACTCCTATCCTGTAAAAATTATTTTTACATTTAAATATCTTTTTCAAAACCATGTATATATATATATATATATATATATATATATATATATATAATAAATTAGCCAATTTTTTTTCTTTTTATTTGAATATTATTATTAACTTATTTAAATTTATTTGATAGGTGTGTATGCTAATCCATAAGATTTGCTTATAGTTATTCTAGAAATGTCACTTTAGTTGAGTACACATATGTGTATATAGGTTGTTGTGTGCGGAGAGGAGTGACATGGATAAGTTTGCGTATACATTTTGAGTATTAGAGATTAGGCATGAAGACCGGATATTAGAGCAGACAATAACAAATGATTTAGGAATTAAAATCAATATAAAAAAGATCTTTTTTGAATGAGGATACCAAATTTACCACAAGTTCTTTTTCCCTGTGCTTATTGTGTCAACCCTGAATGTGAAACTAGAAATTGGGTCTCGAAATATTGCAACAAAAAGAGGGAGAATACTTGTACCAACGTCATTTTCAGACAATCAGCTGAGGGAAGGCATAAAAAAGAAGGGTCAAGTGAGAAACCATCAATCAAGGCCAATAATCAGAGCACCTGAAAATACACAACATTCAAGATTTCACTTATAAATGTAGGCCATGTGCATTTACGTCATGTTTTAAATAACGTATATTAAAAAATCCGTTAGTAACTCGTTTGTCGTATCGTCTTCTTTGTGAATGGAGCTGCTGTTCGATCCGGATTGGTTAGATGAGAAATTGCTCACAACGTACAGTATGATGAAGCAACGTGTGGTCAAACAGCTTCTGAAAACTCAGTTTTATGGCAGAATTTATGCTAACATAAATAATATTGCTTGCTGTGGAACGGAAAGCAATTTTATATTTTGATTAAGTTTGCAAAATTCCAGTAAAAAAGTCTGCAATTCTAACAATTCTGAAAAATTGGAAAATTTTCCGCCATCAATGAAATAAACGGCGTTCATATGTCGGCGCTCATAATCAGTATATTGACCGTAGCCATATAAATTCCGGCCTGACGACCGGCGGGCAAAAGCTAGTCAGTCCGTGAATGGTAGCTTGAACTTTTCCGGGTCTAAATGGGACACAGCCATCATCCTGTTTCATGTGAAGCCTCGAGTTTTGTTTAACTGCGCGGTAACTTTTATTGTTAAATGTGTACTGACGAAATGAGAGCTAGCTTGCCAGACGCGAAGGACAAGTTTCGACTGTCGAAGGAAACTTTGGACATTGGCATCTGGGCAGATAGTGCTCATCAACCTTGGTGGGCAGACTATCTAAGAGAAGGAAAACTCCGAATACAAACCATTGCTAGGAATGGGCGACCTCGTGTTCTTTTACAGTCAACATATGACCATGAACAAATTATGTGATTATATGGCAGTGAAACATTAGTCACTTTTCGCTTTTGTATAGCTCTGCATGATCATGATCATCAGTATACCATACAATTTGAATTTAAGCGATTTAACCGCAAAGAATTGATGTTTTCGAGGTGTTGAAATGCGGTTACCACAGCTAATACTTTCGTCTGAGTTGCATCTTAGCTGCGCAATTTCTATGCCTTCAGGAGTAAAAAAGATTCGATTTGAGGTTTCTTTTAAATAAGTTAATTATTTCATAAACAAACTGGTTTAAACTGTAATTTACAATATAGCATCTGCAACTATTAGAATTTCCAGGCAAAATTTGTCGTACTTTGATGGCAACATTGAAGAATAACTCTCTTTTTTGTCTGTCGTTGTTTTCAGTTTTATAAGGCTACGCTCCAGCAGACACAATTAATTTTACTTTTACTGCACATCCGCGCAATTAATCTATGCTTTATATGTATGGTGGGCATAAAAATGACATAGCCATTGCTGGAATAAAAGAAATGAAGTATTCTCTAAATAGCAGTGTTTGTTCAAAGTGCATGTTAACATTAGACGTTGGAAGACCTTGCCATATTTGCATGCATGCAAGTTTCGTAGTTCTAAATTTAAATATGGTATTTTATGCGCGTTGCTCAAGTCCTATACTGTTTATTTTTATTCTTAAAAACGCCTGCATCTTTAAGACGACATAGTTTTCAAGATATCTTTTCTTAACAATTTTAAGCAGTACTTAATGTTGGTCCATTATTATGCGTGTGGTTTACAAGTACAGTGTTTATGCATCTACTTGATTACATCTATTATACCCTACGAGTTGTGTGTTACTAAACCTATGAGATCCAATGCTATCAATAGCTAGTTACGTCACTTTCTACATTATTAAAGACAAAACATTTTGTCTCAAATACAATACAAACTTTACATAAGCCATTATTAATCAGTGTGAGAAACCTTGTTTGAGAAACAATTATCTGTCTATATCAAAGCATATTTTATACCTTTGTGCGCCCGACAAGTCAATGGGAAAATGCACTGGTATTTATTTTTTGTTATCATTGCACATTAATTACTTATTGCACGACTGTTTGTCGGACATAGAAATCAGCCAGTAAAACAAAATATAAAAAAATAATTTAATGCAGTATACAGGAACTTCCTTACCATATTTTTGTTTTAAAATTTTCATTTGGTTCTCTCTCTCTGACTGTCTGTCTTACTCTCTATATCTCATTTTCTTGTTAAATTGTGGCACCAAAATACGACATCGCTCATCTTGGGACATAAAATTTAATTTTATTTCTGGAGATTAAAATCTGATAAAATTATTTTTAAGAACACTATATTTCCTAGAAAATAGAACACAATTTGTCGTATTTTTAATTTCTCTAGTTGCATTTGCAGTATACTAGCATTAAAATCATGCCGGAAACTCCAAGTAGGATTTGAAATGGATGGCTGCCGTCCATATATTTTTAATTCATGTATTTTTGAAAAAAAATTATGCTGCATTCTTGTGAATAAGCAATTTCGTATAAAGTTATGCTGTCAAATGTGAGCTCGTAAGAGAAAATTAATTAATGAGGCAAGATTATTTAAAATTAATTCCGTTTGCCGTTTTAAATAAAAAAATAAATTTTAAAAATGTTAGTTAAACCTAGTTATATGTTTTGTACATATTTGCCGATTGTATAGCTATATTGCCTCAGTTTGAACTTTGACTCAAAGGTATGTGAAATTTTTTTCAGGATAACCTTTTATTCTTATTTTTATTAAACTTAATTCGTGGCATAAAGCAATTAATAAGAATATACTTCTTATAAATAAAAGGCTGTAGATTAATACAAATTATGTAAATCGGTAGATCAAAACTTGGCACTTTACTAGGCTTTAGGCTTTTGGCCTCATTGGCGTTGATTTTAGACTACCGATAAATATCAGCATTCTAAACGATTTAAAGCTAGTTTGCAAATTTGAATGCGACTTTAATTCCATTATCTCATAGGCCGAATTGGCAGACTTAAAAAATACTGACACGCGAAACATTCTTTGGATAAGCAAAGTGATCAACGGCCAACTAATTATCGTCAATAAAACAACACCTTGTAATGTATTTAAAAAAACAAAAAAAACATGCACCTTTTATCCTTCGTTACTGTACATACCTAAACTGGTATGTTGACATTCAAAATCCTATTTTTTTGATCTTCGCAACACTGCTACTTTTTTTTCTTTAAGCGCGGAAGCCAATTTTAAGTATAAATTTTATAGTTCTAAAATTAAAGTTTTATCAAAATGATAAATTAGACACGCTGAGCCATACTTCGTTTGTAATCGTTAATACTAAAATCTTTGCTCCAAGGTTGAATTTTAAAACATCCCATATCCTATGGGACTGCGAAACGATGAAAAATAGATGCAAGCAATTATTTGTATTTTTACATTTCTATAAGGCGTCTTATTTAGTGATAGGAAGGGAAGCTGTTTGCACTTCTAGACTTAACTAAAATTGATTCTATATGTTGATGTGTCCCATTTAACTATATATAAAAACACCTTTACACGAAGAATACAAGAAATATCCTATCCATAAATATAAAATACAAGAAACATAATCAAACATCTAACAGTTTAATACCGTTTGTTGCGGAGAACTAATATATATGCAAGTATGTATTAGGTGTTGCGAACCTAGTAACAAATTAGTTCAGTTGTGACCAGAAGGATAAACCAAAGGCAGCATGAACGGAAAGTATAATCTCATGCACATTCGTTTCGTGCTTACTGGCGACTCATCAGTAGGAGCCGGTATTACGCCCTTTAACCACTATATATTTGGTAGAAGAATGTGGAATAATAGGACGGTACAATCTCCTAGACGAATGTGTAAACCTGTAATAGTGAAGCTAACATAATCTGAAGTCAACGACAATACGACTTCAATGCTGACTCACACTATATAATATATATACCGAGTCTGTAAAGGATACTAACACTATGGCTATTGTGTTAGTAACCGATACCAACATTATTGTACCGAAAAGGTACATGGTATTAACACTATGGTTTCCAAGTCGGTACATGATACCAAAATGTGATAACTGATATCGATCAAGGCCAGGGTGTATAGATTTACTGGAGTAACAGGTGTTCAGGAATTGTTGTAATTCTCAATTTCGGTGAACTATAGCATAAATTGATATCCATAAGGTTGGTATCATGTACCGACTTAGAAACCATAGTGTTAGTACCATGTACCTTTTCGGTACAATAATGTTGGTACCGGTTACTAACACAATAGCCATAGTGTTAGTATCCTTTACAGACTCGGTATATATGTTATATAGTGTGAGTTAGCGTTGAAGTTGCATTGTCGTAGACTTTATATGATGTTAGCTTCACTATTGCAGGTTTACACATTCGTCTAGGAGATTGTACCGTCCTATTATTCCACATTCTTCGACCAAATATATAGTGGTTAAAGGGCGCAATACCGGCTCCTACTGATGAGTCGCCAGTAAGCACGAAACGAATGTGCATGAGATTATACTTTCCGTTCATGCTGGCTTTGGTTTATCCTTCTGGTCACAACTGAACTAATTTGTTTCTAGGTTCGCAACACCTAATACATACTTGCATAATCAAACATACTTTGTTATCAAGCATATAAGGCGGCATTTTTGAACGCCATTGCCTGAATAAATAATAAAAGTTTCGGACCATTACCTCCAAGATGCAAAGCAAATGCCAACTCAATATATTCAAAATATGATTGTCCATGTTTATATATATATATATATATATATATATATATATATATATATATATATATATATATATATATATATAATTGAATAAATGCAAGTGTATGGACGTGAAATTTGTTTCGTTTCTGAATAATGATCTGGAGCAACCCAAAATAATATACTATATGCAAATTGTGCTCGTCAGCATTGGCTTATCAATTGACTGATGGAATAAAATCTAGAAATCTGATTCAATGATCTCAACCAGTATTGCACGAGCAAGTGGTGTTTTGTACTGCATCAGTTGTTAAATACTTTGTATATATACTTGCAATAACTATTTCTGAGGTAACGTAGCTAAGTTTAATTTCAGGTTTTGTGAATAGTCTTGAAGACGTCAAATGAAGACGTACCATGTTTTGCTGACATCGGCACTGATTTTCATTAGATGCTCTGCAATAATTTGTGCATTTCTCGTTTCCGGGCACGCCACGTGTAAATATCGGTTCCTTCCGAAGACATCGTTAGGACTTGCCCTATCCCATGAAAATTGAGACATCATACGTATTGCCAGAGTAAAGTTTCAAAGCCTCAAACTATCTTCCTCGCGAGGAATTTCTGACACACAACAAGTTTTCAAGTACAAATTGTGGAAAATGTGATATTTTTATTCAAAACTGATCAATTATAAAGCATATTCCAAGTTAGAGCTACTAGTAATATATTACGATGGTTAGGGTAAGACTAAATATAAACCCTCCTATAATTGATCAGTGCCGAACACATAAGCACAAATGCGTATATATACAACAATGTGTATGATTGCATACTTACCTCAAAAAAAAAAAAAAAAAAAAAAAAAAAAAAAAAAAAAAAAAAAAAAAAAAAAAAAAAAAAAAAAAAAAAAAAAAAAAAAAAAAAAAAACTATCCAACGTCATAGTCCTTGGTTTCTTAGATAGATTTAGTGTTATTTACTCAATTCCTCCAATCTTTGTTTCCTGGCATTCGAGAAGGCTTCATTAATTATGGAGCCTAATGTTTTTTCTATTTATTTCACATTCATGACGTTTGCTATTGATTCTATTTCAATTGTTTCCCTAATCTACCTGGTTATTTTATTTCGGAAACATAATGCAATCCGTTCACAGCGATCCCTGTTAATCTGATGATCTGTGTCTATTAAGTGCCTGGCTATATCTGATCTATGACTACGCCCATATTTGCATGCCGTTTTATAATCCCCTCGATGTACCTCTATTGGAGGCATGGTTTCTCCTATATACCTGAGTTTTCAATTCTTACAAATTATCTCATAAACCCGTGATGTGTTGAGGGGCTTTACTCTTTCTTTGAGTTTCGGTAGATTATTGCTTATAGTAAATGATTGCCTTAATATTTCCTGGATAACGTCCTAATTTTTCTACTTAATCTGGAATCTGGTAGAACCAGAGTCGTATGCTTATCTGCATTTTGCTTTTCTAAATCTATTTCCTGTTATATATGCAATAGACATAAAAATG
This sequence comes from Eudiplozoon nipponicum, assembly GCA_029291075.1. Lineage (NCBI taxonomy): Eukaryota > Metazoa > Platyhelminthes > Monogenea > Mazocraeidea > Diplozoidae > Eudiplozoon > Eudiplozoon nipponicum. The sequence goes on along the minus strand of JAQBSW010001944.1, from coordinate 30,521 downwards.
TCAAGAAGGTATCATGCTCATCACATTTATCCTTGTCTTTTGTAATAGTATCATAATCAAAATTAAAACGATCAATAGGATGGAAATTTTTTTCTAGTTCTGTACATAGACATTTGAAAGAAATCTTAAGCGGAGGCGTTCCTCTAAGCCCCTTTGGCAATTGATTGGCAATATTATAAATAACTTTCGTGCAACATTTCCCACTATAGGAGGAGACATCGTAAATGTCAAATCTAGTCCCTACACCATGTATGTTTCCTTAGTTGTTTTATAAAATTTGCAGTATACTAACTCTAATCTAGCCACGAAAGGACGTTATTTTGCAAATGCGCAAATGTAGTTGATACCAAGCTTGGTCAGCAGGAAACTCTACTTGATACTATTCCAGGTTTTTGATCACAAACTATTTACTTGATTACTCATTCTCATATTATATAATTAATACTTAAGTAATTTAAAAATAATCGGATCGTAATTCAATGAATTATTTCTTATCAAAAAAGCATCTAAGTTATAGAGTCAAAAGCTTTATAGATATCAATTAAGACCATTAATGCATCCAACTTTTTCTCCATTTTCCACATGTAAAGCATGCTAAAAATATCGATAGATCTTTTGTAAAGCCATTTTGCCTTATATCAAAATCAAGTGGTAACATAAATTCTAAATGATCTAGTATCGGAATTCTATTATCTTAAAAAATGAAGGGATATTATAAATTAGTCTATAATCAATGTCACACGTTGTCTGTGTAGCTTTAGGCGACGGTTTTGACACAATCATTAGATTATTGATTGCTATTTTTCCTTTCTGAGCGCATTCAAAGTAGTTAAAGGTAGTTGAATTGGGTTATCAATTGTTATACAAAAGTCATGATCTTGAGTTCTTAAATTTTTCTCTTAACATTAATTTTTCAAAAACACCATTTTCAATAAAATGTTCTGTTGTCAAGTTATCCGAAAAATTAGTTTGATCCATTATATTGCTTTATTCTGTGGATTACATATCAAATTACCAAATAGTTCCTCCAATTCACAGAGACATTCATACTAAATTGTATACACTGGTAATAGGAGCTTTGATTTCTCCTTATAAGTACTGTAAACATTTAGAATTTTGTATCCTCGTTTAGGATTGCCCTTTAGTTTAGCCATATGATAATTTATTATCCTCGACGTTTTGCCAGTATTTATGAATTAATTTCATTATCAATCAAATCTAACCTCAATTTTTAATATTAATGAAAACATTTCAGAATATTATCACGTTCAATTCTTAGTTTACATAATTTTATATTCATTTTTTTCTGTATGATATGCATAAATGTAGTCGTATCAAATAGATTAGATAATAAACTTGAGACAGATTAAATAAATCCATCAGATTTCATCAAATACAAACGGTCACAATAAAACATTACACCTAATTATAGTAAAAGATTCCAATTAATTTTCGAACATAGTATGTGTGCATTTTCAAAATTAAGTTTCTGCCTTTCGCTGCTCATGTAGTTTAATGGTAATATAATTTGTTTTTGATCAGATACTTAATTTACAGCGTCATAACTATGCCTGTTAACCGATTCCCTTTCAAAATACACATGATCGAAACATTCCAAATCTCTATTCGATTCGTTTATAATTTGGTTTTGATAGTGACTAGCGAATAGATTTGTTATTTCGAAGTCACGCACTTCATTAAAATCGCTAACCACAACATTATAACCATGACAGTCCAAAATAGATTAAAAACAATCGGCAAGAAACACATTATCATTTAAACTACCATAAGGAGGTCTATAGACAGCCGTTAAGAACAAATTATCTATTTGTATAGATATTAAAGCAATGATGGTACCTTTTTCACTGGTATGTAACATTTCCACATTAAGCAAAGATTTACTATAAATAAGTACTCTTCCTACTCGTTAATCCAACGATCTGTTTTTTTATAAATAAGTTATAATGCAGCATTTCAAATTCATGATTTTCAATGTATTTAGTGAGCCAAGTTACAGATAATATTTATAAAATTAAAATATTTTCTTTTTGTAATATTATGCAAAAGATATTTTCTTCCTAAATACATCTTAAATTGTAATTTGAATATGTAACTTATGACTAAACTATATAGGTTTTAATATGACTTTGATGATACCTGATCCGGGTAATTCTTCAACTTCTTTGCTGTTGCAAATTTCCTGTGCAGAAATGTCTTGTCTCTACCCATAAAGATCCTGTGGAAATTGGAGTATGCGAGTTTAAACAAGAAATTAAAGTAAAGCTGAGTCAGATTTGTTTCCACCTCAGAATGTAAACAAATAAAAGATTATAAATTGAAGTTTAGAATTCTAGAAATAAACGGACAGTATCCACTTTGTTATTAATGCGTTTCTTCTTCGTAATTATATATATATATATATATATATATATATATATATATATATATATATATATATATATATATATATTTATAATTAGGCAGAAAAAACACATTAATAACAAAATGGATAATGACCATTTGTTTCAAGATTACTAAACTTCCTTGTACAATCTTCCATTTATATTCATTCTGGGTTTTCATTTGATTATGGGGGTGGCAACAAATCTGACTCGGTTTTACTTTTATTTATTGTTTTGTCTGATTGGTATGTGCGTATGCCTTTGTCTCTTTGTGTGCCTGTTTTCATGTAAAGGCCATTCTCGATATATTGCAAAGTGTGTTCTGAGATCTGGTCATTATTGTTTCGATGAGTTGAGAGTTAAGTATCTGTTCGCTCTGTTCGCGGTTACGTGTACGAGTGCCATTTTTCCGAGTGTAGTGTTTCGTTTCAACTATTTGCGAAAATCTGTTTTCTTCACTTGGTAACAGCGAAAGTGCGGATTGCAGTGTTGAGCGCTCATATTGTTTTGAAGTTACTGTCACCGTTTGTGCATTTGTTTTTTCCTCTTCAGTTTGTTGCCAATCCGATTGAATGTTTGTTGAGTCTAGTCGAGAGCGTGTTCGGTCTCGCCTGGATACTAGTAAATTGGTGAATTTTGTTATTCGTTGCCAGTCGATTAGAATATCATATTGATATTGATATAGAAGTAAAACCGAGTCAGATTTGTTGCCACCCACATAATCAAATGAAAACCCAGAATGTATATAGCGAAGTTTAGTAATCTCGAAATAAATGGCCATTATCGAAGTTGTTATTAATATATGTTTTTTTATTCGTAATTAGAAATATATATATATATATATATATATATAAATCTATATATATATATATATATATATATATATATAAGTGTGTGTGTGTGTATGTGTGTGTGTGCGTGTGTTTGAGATAAAATTAAATAGAATACAAAACAATTTTATCAGCTTATGGTAGGTGACTGTGGTATTTGTCAAGTAATTAGTAGTAGTCGCCAGGTGGTTAGTAACATTTAATAAATTGACATTCAGGTTAAACTGCGCTTGCGGAAACCCTATTAGACATAAATTATTGGCCGAGGCAGACAAGGCGCAAATTGAAATTCTTCTGTAATGCCGAAATAATTTTATATCACAAAATTTATCTTTTTGCATTTATACATTCTCACATTTTCAAGTAATATTTTGCGTTATCCAAAAAGAAAGCATTAATAATCTGTTTTTGTATATAGTTGTATCCATGTAGCTCGATGAGCTTCTTAACACTATAGATTAGACGAAAATATCAGGCGTATCCAGCGAGTTTAATGGTATATCTTGATATAAGCCAAAGTTGTTTAATCAGTATTTTTTCGTAAAATAAATAGGCATATTTTATATTGTTGTGCGACGACTGGTTAAATACAGTGGGATTGGTGTTTACTTCAAGCTTGCAAACTTGATTTAAAGAATTGTTACAACCAATCGCGTCTTTTATGCTTGCATTTGAAACACGTCCTTGGTCCTCACCTAAAATTGGTTGAGATTTGGTTGCATAATGTTATTAAACAATAATTGATTGCGTGGGTGGTGGTAACAATACTTTAAATAAAGTTTGCGAGCTTGAAGTAAACACCAATCCCATCGAACAACATAACAAAACTACCGCCAGCTGCAACGCACTGACGCGTTTCGACCTTCCTTGATCATCATCAGAGTACGACAGCAAACTGACTATCGAGGATCAAACCGCATTGAATATATATGGAAATCAAATTTAGATATGCGTCTCTCACCTCTAGCAGTCTCGCATACATTGAACTTGACTGGAAATGTCGGCTGCACAATTTCTATGCAGTCACGAACAATAGCTGTATGTAGCTTTCGCCACACACACACACACACACATATATATATAGACAATACAATAAAGCAATAACTGACTGAGCGGATGGTGGAAGCAATTCTTTAAATCAAGTTTGCAAGCTTGAAGTAAACACCAATCCTATTGAATTTAACCATTCAATTGGATTGATGATTATTTCCAGCTCGAAACTTGATTTAAAGAATTGTTACCACTACCCGCGCAATCAATTATTGTTTAATTGTATTGTCTATATATATGTGTGTGTGGCGAAAGCTACAAACAGCTTATGTTCGTGACTGCATAGAAATTGTGCAGCCGACATTTCCAGTCGCATATCTAATTTTGCTTTCCTCGCTAGTCAGTTTGCCGTCGTACTCTGATGATGATCATTGAAGGTCGAAACGCATCAGTGCGTTGCAGCTGGCGTTAGTTTTGTTATTTTGTTCGACAACTGGTTAAATACAATGGGATTAGTGTTTACTTCAAGCTCGCAAACTTGATTTAAAGAAAGCATCTTTTAAATTTTTGCTTTAAAATGTGATATGACGCTAATTTTACAAAATTCAGTTATTTTTTATGTTTTTATAGAAATTTCCAAATTAATTGACAGCTTGTCTTGGCCTAACAAACATATGGAGATAGGTGTGTTTATCTAATAAATGTAAAAATGGGTAAAAGGACGTTGCCTCAGTTTGAATGCAACATATTTCTTCCAATAATGTACACAATTTAACTTGCGAACAAAAAGTTAATATTCGATTTATGAATTTATCGGCCTAAAAAAATATAACTCGACTGGACAACAGATAACCATGATTTAAATGGATGATTTCTATATTAAAGTTTGGCACGGCTGATAAATATTCAAGAACGCGCCGTGCAATTTATGACGCAGGTTTATTTGCATATGATTTTAAATGTTTAAAATCAATGTTATCGTTCACGAATTGCATACCGACTACCGTGAATTTCGTTTTAAAACTAATATAAACATATGAAAATGTTCATTTTAACTAAAATGTAGTAGACGAGAAATGGCACAATTTATCTGAAAGTGTTAGCTCACCTTTATGACGTTAAGGTATTATGGACGCCGTTAAAATATTACATGATATTAAAAAATTCCCAGATCATATTGCTGATTTACATCTTTAAATGACAACGATTATATTGCCTAAAGATACTATGGAAAATGCCTTAATAACTTTTGGTTTTTACAGCTTTCTCATAGAAAACAACATAGATTTTTAGTTGCGTGTTCTGTCAGACGACATAACCAAATAATCCGACAAAACACAGAATTCTAGGAATTTTGCTTATTCACTAAAAGCTTTCGAATGAAATGATTGCAATAGATATTATATTGAAGAATTTATTTATTGGCATTTGGCGAACACCGATGAAATCTGGTGAAATGCCAGTGAAAATCTTTTAAATCAAACCACATGTATACTGATGAGTCGCCAGTAAGCACGAAACGAATGTGCATTAGATTATACTTTCCGTTCATGCTGCCTTTGGTTTATCCTTCTGGTCACAACTGAACTAATTTGTTACTAGGTTCGCAAAACCTAATACATACCTGCATATATATTAGTTCTTCGCAACAAACAGTATTTTACTGTAATATATTGAATTGAATGATGTCATGCTTACCGCGAAATGTGATAACTGACATCGATCAAGGCCAAAGTGTATGGATTCACTGGAGTAACAGGTGTTCGGAAATTGTTGTAATTCTCAATTTGGGTGAACTTTAGCATAAATTTATATCCATCAGGTTGGTATCATGAACCGACTTGGAAACCATAGTGTTAGTATCCGGTACTCATCGATTTAAAAAAGGTATCAGTTACTAATACAATAGCCATTGTGTTAGTATCGTTTACAGACTCGGTATATATATTATATAGTGTGAGTTAGCGTTGAAGTCGCATTGTCGTAGATTTTATATGATGTTAGCTTCACTATTGCAGGTTTATACAACCGTCTAGAAGATTGTACCGTCCTATTATCCCACATTCTTCACCAAAACATATAGTGGTTAAAGGGCGTAATACCGGCTCCTACTGATGAGTAGCCTGTAAGCACAAAACGAATGTGCATGAGATTATACTTTCCGTTCATGCTGCCTTTGGTTTATCCATCTGGTCACAACTGAACTAAATTTTACTAGTTTCGCAACACCTAATACATACTTCACTAAGTAGTATATATATAGAGTTTACTTAAAGTTGACCGGGCTGCTTATATATCTGTGCACAAATAGTCAAACTCTGTCATAACATGTCAATTTAATATCATATTACAAGATGACAGATTATCAAATCTAAAATGATCAATCAGGGATGGGCAGATAGAACTTGAATTCGAAACAGATGGCGAATATACTGCATCTGGAGAACTGAAGCATAAAATACATAAGTTATTATATGACTGAAATTTTAACCTGGCGCAATTCTTCTGTGGTGTATTATATGAACTGCAAGACACTGAATGAATATTTTGGCAATCAATGTCAGGTTTTGAACTCTACTTTAGCTTCCAATAAGAACGAAATTGATCTACTTGATCAATTTCATTTTCTATCGTTTACAGTGTTCATTTTATATATACATATAATTAGTACTTGGCCTAAGGATTCAAAAGTTTCAATACGATATTCTAATCGACTAGCCACGAATCACATAACCCAACAAAAATTTAAACCTCCAGGAAGGGTCAAATACCACCTCGACCAGGCTCAACACACATTCGATCGGATTGGAAACAGACTAAAAATAAAAAAAACATCTGCGCATACGGCATTGCAACCATTGTTAACAAACGCCAGAAATTTCGAACCAATATGAGCATTCAACCCTGCACTACACTGTTACTAAATGGAAATAACAAAATTGAGGAACAGGAAGAAACGAAAGACAACACTCTGGAAAATAAAATTCGTACACGTAACAATCAACAATGCGAAAAGTTTATTAGCATTCAATCCCTCCATAGAAGAATGACCAGATCTCTGATATCACTTTTCAATATAATGAGAAAGACATTTACACTCAAAAACACACATACACACACACACACACATATATATATATATATATATAAAGCTTGCAATAATACGCTAATTGAATAAATATAGTTATAACTGTGCATCGGTAAATTTTTGATATATTTTCTCTCCTTTTTATTAATATAAAGAAGAAAATGACGATCAAACGTACCATTTGAATTCGGTGTCTAAATTGATTATTACTCATGAATTTGTGTCATTTGCACGGAAATTAATTTTCACACAAGAAACGCGCGAGTTAAAGAAAAAACAATATTCCTCGTAACCTTAGAAATTATGGTTCTAATGTGAACTGGCAGTTAAAAAACCACATTTTACTGGTTCAATCTATCAAACAAGTTTTACCATTTGGTAATTCATGGTAAAATAACGTACAATTCATATTCTCGCGAGCACAAAATCAACTTCCTAAAATTTGACGAAATTCGATGCCTGTTTTTAATCAGAAACGATTTCCAGCAGACATTCCATTTTTTACCTAGAGATTAAGTGCATAAGTTAAACTGTTCGTGATTTAACATTGATAACCAAACGGATTACACATCTGTTGCAGTGCTAAAATTTAGAATGCTATCCTACTACGCCTCTTTACGAGAGTACAATCTAAACTCGCTAGCAATCAAATCGCGTAGCAGCTTAACGATTAGCAGGATGAAATTTCTTTAAAGTGACAGCTTGCTCGTAGCATGCTTTTTTTCGAAATTGGTCGATTCTAAAAACGTCAATTACCTATCTCAAATAAATTAAATTAGAACACGTATTTTGCGCGAAGTTTTCTAATTATATATATGTATATATTCAAACTTGACATGAAAATTTGAAATATATATATATATATATATATATATATATATATATACGGATTAAATTGTTCCAAATTAATTCTCATCTCTTTACTTCTTAACAATTGTTTCTACCACAATTCCTGAGCAGAGTAAACTAGGTTGCCAGCAAACGCATTTGCACATTCCCTTTTAAACGAGAACGGGACTAAAATTATTTGAATGAGAGGCTGAATAAAAGATGTCATGGTCTACGGAATAGGCGCACGATTATAATTTCCATCGGGCTGTGCAAAATTAAGTCTCCCAAATTAATTTCATTAAAATAGTTTCCTACAAAATTTCCTTTGCAAGTTGCATTAAATTGACGGAAATCCTTATGCGCAGTGATTTCTAGATTAAAGTAGGTCTACTATCAGTAGGCCAGGGGCTGAAGGATAGATGCCATGAGCTATTGACGAGGCGTGATATAATATTTTTCACCTGGCTGTACGCACTAAAGATTAATTAATTTATTCTTTAAAAGTGTGTTCAACCTTATGTCCGGAGTTACTTGCTTTACGTTGCCAGAAAATACTTTTGCGCATTATTTTTCAAATAAGAGCAGGTCTACCATCCTGATGGGAGGGGCTGAAGGTTATATATTTGAGGCTATAAAGTAGGCGAGCCACATTAATTTCTACCTTGCAGTGAAAATTAAGCGTAAATACTTTATTTAAAACAAATAGTTTTCTACCATATTTTTGAATCTACTTACATTAAGCTTTAGCAAATACCTTTTTATAAGGGCTTGTAAATGAAAGCAAGTCTGCTATCAGTAGGCCGGAGGTCTATATTAGACTCATGAGCCACTAAATAGGTATGCCATAAGAATTTCCGCCAGGCTGTGCTAAACTATATCTCGCAAATGTACTTCATTAAGATAATTTTCTATCATATATCCAGAGCAACTTGCATTAAGTTGCTTGCAAATTAATTAATTAAAGGAGGTTCATCGTCAGACAGCCAGAAGCGGGATGTTAGATGTCATGAGCTATTGAAAGATGAGGTGAGATTTTTCACCAACGAAAACCTATGACTTTGATACGAAGAGCTCGTTCAACATGTTGCTGAAGATAAGATATGTGATAGGCTCGTTTGGTTTGTAAATGACGTAATATTCCTAATCAATTTATCGAGCTCTAATCTGAACTTCAGTTTTTGAATATTTCCGCTTAATCACTGATTTTGCTGGTAAATAAGATGTTATAATAGATTTCGTACCCTGTTGTGGATGAATTTTTAACTAATTTATTGTAATAAATTACGTTTTCGTGTTTTTATGTAGGACAGGTTATAGAAATACAAGTCTGCATTTGACCAAAAATTGTAGCTTAAATATAGATATATTGTCAATTTTGCCAAGTAGTTCTTTCTCTTTTTTCATAGAGAAATTTAATGACTTTATGATAATTCGAGATCATATTTATATTAAAAATATTATATGCATTTGCTCAAGTAAGAAAAAATTGTTCCCTTAAAAATTGATTAACTGTACGCCTATCTCGGTTAGGTACTAAATGCATATTAATGTTAGCTTTTATTTTTCCCTGTTAAATATAAATTTATATAGCATAAATGTTTAAGAAAATTAACTTACTGTTTGTGAGGTAAATCGCACTTCTAGGTTTTGTTTTTATATTGATATTGGACCATAAATTCAGAAGCTCACATATAGATTCACACTTCGATTTGTGAAAATTTTCGTACAATACATAATTGGTACATATCTGCTGAAATAAATTTTATTCTATAAAAATTGTGTATCTTTGCACTATAAAGAAAATAGACATGCTTTATTTTACCAGAAATAGTGTGACTTATTGTAATTAAGATCATTCATACTCAGGAGTATATGCAAAAATTAGCACCAACAGAAGAGGTCATTGTTAAGTATGGTGTGTTCTTTAGCTATTCAACAGTAGAGGTGAGCTCTCGGTGTACAATCCACTATGTTTTTGATTTAACTGGACCACCGATGAGATTTTCCCTATGTCAACAGCTTAATAAATTAGTATCTTGCATGAAATTCAGCCTACAAGTTTTGTGAGTCAAAGTTACTATTTTTAGTTATTCTATAAGTTAAACTTTTTTGAACGGTTAATATGCACGAGAACTGCTTAAATATTGCACAATTATGTAAGGTATGCATTAAAAAATAGGGAAACAGAATTTCATTTCTACCATGTTCGTATGGAGACCACATTCTCTCTTAGTTGGTCATAAACTATCCGCATAAAAGCGAACAACAGAACAGTCATGGTTAATAGTGATAGACTAAAAGCTGAACCTAAATTCTTTGTAAACGGACTCTCATTTAGTTTCTGCGCAATAAGTGGCATAACGCGTGGTTTGTTGTTAAAAAAAGGAGTGTGGATTTTGAAACAGTCGACCAATTTGACGATCGAAACATCGATACATATTTTTAAAGTATAATTTTGGGCTTTTAATAACACTAGAGTCTAGTAATAATTGGCTTAAATCAGCCAGCGCAACAAGTAGTCCAAAAACTTACCATGAAGCAATATTAAGATGTAATTTTAGCTCCTACGGATTAGTTGAAATATTCTTACTATATCTATATCTTGTTAAAAACTAAAGCCGACACCCTTAAATAGCGTCATTCATTCTATATGTTTGAAATTTCATACAACCTAGACAAGATGTTTTAGCATCTTTTAAAATTTTACTAGGTTAAATACATTATTACCTGTAACTTTGGCTGATTTAGTGTTAAAACTGTTTATCCTTTAACCACTGACATAGGTTGGATAGTGTCCATCGTGTAAAGTCAAAAAGGGCTATTTGGAAACTGAAGCCGCAAACGATGCCAAAAAAGGCTTACTTAAATAAAAGTATAATCAAAAAAAAGTTTGATTAAATTTCAAAATTGAATTTAATTTGTGGATTTAATGGCACAGGGCGTAATCTTCACGAACCATAACCAACGTCACCTTCGTGAGACGCAGTATTTCTGGAAACAACTTGACCATCTTAAATAATAGTTAATGATGTCATTTATTGCATGCTTTCTGTATAAATTAGTCATAGTATATAAATGCAGCCGTTCAAGTCGAGAGTTTTCCTTCATATTGGGCACTCCGGATGTCTAATGGAAATTTTAGGTCATAAGGGATGCCAAAAAGGCTCAAAACGCTGGAAAGTTTGAAAAAAACAAATCTACTGCATAAATCAAAATTTATATGATACACGGCTTCAGATTCAAAGTAGATATTTTGCTGAAATGCGAGCCCCAGAGGTAGCAATTCTGGCAGGTTCTTGTTAATGTACCTAATTAGGTTTAGACGCGTCATTTTCCGTTCATATTTTTATTATAAGTGAAATGCACAGGTTTCCTGTTAACAGAACGAAAAATCACAGTAGATTTTTTTTATCTCATAAGATATGTACTTCGCTGTAACATGCGCAATGACTTAGTATACATTGTCTTTACTATGCCTTTGTAGGAATAAAATGTACAAAAGTTGTTGAAATGTAAATTTTGCACTGTCAGTGTTTTGTTATAAAAATATTATCTGTAGCAGGTTTTGATGAATTATGTTGAGTAGCAGCCTCTTGATACTTCGAGTATATGTGCTACTGCACAAATATTTATAACATTAAATAATAAAAGATTTAGAGAAGGAACACAATTGATCTTTGGCATTACTGCTTGAGTATTGAGTATGATGTTTGCTGTGAAATTTTGAAAGTTCGATTATTTTTCCAGTCGTTATGAAGGCTGGGCGATTCCCTTGGAAATTTTGGTTCAGGTAGGCAATGTTTTTATCATTTTCCGTTTCTCGAACCAGGCGCAACATCAACAAATCTATTCTTTGAATCAAGTTTGCCTGCTTGAAATAAACTCCAACCACATTGTATTTAACCAGTCGTCGACAACATAGAAAAACTACTGCCTTTCGCACGTACTGAAGCTTTTCGATCTTCCATGATCGTCATCAGAGTAGGACGGCCAACTGACTAGCGAGGATCTAACTGCAACGCGTAAATATGGAAAGCAAAATTAGATTTGCGGCCCTCACCTCTAATAATCTCGCATAGATTGTACTTGAATGGAAATGTGGGCTGCACAATTTCTGTGCATTTACGAACATTAAAAAATTTCAGGTTTCATTGCGTATGTATAAATAATACAACTAAACAATTATTGATTGCACGATTAGTCACAATTTGCAGCGAAGTACAATAAACGCCAGTCTCCTAGATGTGATAGCCCTGTATCTAATTGTACTTTCCATATTTATACATTGCGGTTTAATCGTCGCTAGTAAGTTTGCTATCACACTCTGATGAGTTTTATGGAAATGCGAAACATATCTGTACGTGCGACTGACGGTAGTTATCCTATGTTGTTCAACGAACTGTTAAATAAAATGGGATTGGTATTTACATCAAGCTTGCAAATCTGGTTGTTACCATCACCAACGAAATTAATGATTGTTCAATTGAATCATAGAATCTATCAGGATAATTGTTCATTTGAACGATCTTCGTTAAATAATCTATCTCTTCCTCGACCTTTGATTTGGAGCATGCACTCATAAATCGGTAAACCAAGTTATTCACCAGTTTCCTCTTGTCAGATTTCAGAGTCCTACTAACGTAATAAATGTTTTGTCCCGTTCGTCTGGATTACCGATAAATTTAAATGTCTGGCTGCCATCACTTTCTGGGAATTATATATTTTGAGAAACTGAAGCGTGCTACTTTTCTATTTCACAGTGTAAAAAATATCAGGATCGGTTTGTTCCGCGTGTTCGAAAAGTTTTCTAGGATTTATAACTTTAGGAATGAAGAAAAGTAGATAATCAAAATACCTTCTGCATTGTATACGTTGTTCAATTATTTGTTGCAGACCGTATTTTTACAGGTGATATATGCACACATTCACTAGGTGTGGTGCTATACAACCTCCCATGGCACCAGCATTGAATGTTTACTGTGCAGGTCAATATTGCTTATTTTATGCCCTTTGAACTAATCAGGCAATTTGGATATTCATCTTGGATTAGGTCGAGGAGAATAATGGAAATTTTTGCCGAAAGTAATATAGGATTTACGACGATGTCTTCGATCCTTCATACAATTCGGAAGAATCCGTTACAATGAATGTGCACTAAACTGTCCAAATAAATAAACGTCTTTAAGCTGTACATCCTGTCAAATGTCACGTCTAAGAAAAATCAAAATCCTACCGACCAATTTATAAAAATGGCTTCAAGTAAATGCGATTGATAACAACAATTCGATAATAGAGGACATTGGGACGCAAAGACAACCGCTCGGACATAGAATGAAAGCACTCAAAACCGATGAGCTGCATACGTTCACAGATAAGTTGGAGATCCTTATGAATATTAAACGAGCTGACTTGTAATTAAGATTAACCCTGGCAAATACGACGATCTTCCAATCCTGAATGAGTTAACTTCGCCTTTTCAAGCGTAATTCTCTCAAATCCTAAAAGCAAATACTATAACTTAGAGAAGAATTTTGTGCTCTGAAAAGATTTTCAAGTATTCTAGATATTAAGTTTCAGCTTAAAACTTCTTTAATAACCCAACCAAGATAAATTTAAAGTAGAAGAGTTCAAAGCATAAATTATGAGCACTATGAGAATATAATTGAACAATGCATACAATGTAAAGCGTACGTAGCCAATCTGGCGTTCGTCATTTCCAAAGTTGTGAAACGTTTTTTGAAAAGCCAACATTTGCGAAGCATATAGAAAATTTACGCTAGAGGAAGGGATAAGCAACACGCTTAGCATTTCCGAGAGAACGACGGCAGTCTGACAGTTTAATTATTTCGGAAATCCATATTAACTAGGCAATACGTTCATAATAACAGTAAGATTTCTAAATCTTACAAGAAAAAAAACTGATAAACAACTAGGCAAACCTAATCAGGACGATAGTTCCCGTGCACAATGTCGAGAAAGAGAGATTATTTGTGGAAGATCTTTCAAATAAGCAACCATCCAAATATATTCATTGGTGTTATCACGAGACCTGGCATGCTTCTCAAAACGGAAAACGGCAATAGAATTTTTTCTTCTTGAACCTACCTTTCCCAGGAGATATTTCAGCCTCCATAATGATCGGTAACATAAACCGATTCACGAGAAAAAAAACTTTACAAAATGTCACAACCTGTAATGTCGTCGAACGCTAAATAGCAACTGACTTCTTTCATAAAATGTCTTATTGTTTACTTATTTAAATGTGTGTGGCAACACATAAATTATAAAGACCAAGAAACAGATACTCAATATAATCTATTACTATTTGCCCTTATATTTAATCCAAAAAAGAGAAGCGGCATCCACCAAATCAGCAAAAACTTATTTAATAATTCCGACGCGGTACTGAGAAAGGACAGTTAACATTTCAAATTTTCACAAAATGAGGTCATAAAAATGACTAAACTTGAATAAAGCACTGCATACCAAACGGCAAAAACACCTGTTGAATGTTCATTTTTATTAGAAAAATATAGAAATTAACTGGCTGCAAATAAAAGAGAGCATCACTTAAATGCTACAAGCATAATATCTCAATATGCATAACGTTACCAAATGTAACATTTGGAGAAACAAATTCAGATGAAGAAGAGAACCGGCAAGACAAATATGTGCCGTAATGCAAGAAAATACCATGGACTAGGCAAAAAACGGATGCTGTTCAATCAACACAAAACACGTAAATCCGGGCACTAAAGTACCAAAATAAACTGGAAAACGGACACGTATTATAGGAAGATACATGCGCACAACACTTAAAGAACAGAATATATGCATATCCCAAATATCCACAAGCTATCATTAAACTATTGACCGGATTTCATAGAATTACCAAGCAATTAGCATAAACAGACTCACTTTAAAACACTGCAATTCAAACATCCATATATTTGAGACATATGATGTAACCACAACAATCTTTCATTCATTATTTTTGAAAATGATGTATACTCAACATGTATTTTAAGTTTTTGTGTGGTTATTCTTAAACCTTTAAGATATTAGCAAAAATATTCGTAAATACATTTATCTTTATTATGTCCTTTGTCTTCGAATATTAGACAGTATATTTCTAATTAGGAAGAAAAAATATTAATAACAAACTGGATAATGGCCATTTATCTCGAGACTAATGATCTTAACGTTAAAATCATTAATTTATAAGCATCCTTGGTTTTCATTTGATTATGCGGGTGGCAACTAGTTTGTCTCGGTTTTACTTCCATTTCTTGTTTGGGCTGATTAATAGTTGTGCATGCGTATGTGTCTGTGTGTGTCCGTTTGCATGTAAAGTGATATGTGAGATCTGGTCATTCTTGTATTGATAAATGTAAGGCTAACCAACGGTTCGCATTGTTGGCTGTTACGTGTACGAATTTTATTTCCTCGAGTGTAGTCTTTTGTTTCCCCCTGTTCGGCAAATTTGTTTTCTCCTTTGGTAACAGCGCAAATGCGGATTGCAGTGTTGGATACTAATATTGTTTTGAAATTTCTGTCTCCGCGTATGTTGCTGCATTTACCCTTTCAGTTTTTTGCCAGTCCGATTGAGCGTTTGTTGAGTCTGTGTGGAGAAGGTGTTTGGTCTTGCCTGGTTGCGGTAATATTTTGTTGGATATTGTGATTCGTGGCCAGTCTATTAGAATATCATGTTAATGAAACTTTTGAATATTTAGGCCAGGTGCTTGTTTTTTTATATATTGGGCTTCATAAATACAAAATATTTTTCTTGATTTTGCTTTATGTAGAATTAAAAAATTGGTCAAATTGACCAATATATGATTGGAAATAGCTGATTTTCCTGGCGGTGCCACGCATTTATTTATCAAATTCTTCGGTAAATGTTGTTGGATTCTGTTGATCAATTACTTCGTCGTACATCCAATATATGTGCCACCGCACATACATGAGAGTTTGTAGAATATGTATGATTTGGACAGAATTGGCAAATGATCTTTGGCAGCCAACCTCATGATTCTCTGTGTGCTAAATGAGATATTAACTTTAACACTGAGAATATTCTCCTTAGTTATTCTATTTAGCCGCCATGCAATTACTGAGGCTGGTACGCCGCCTCTAAATGGTAAGTTTAGGAAAACCTGCCTGTCGGTATTCTCTCTAGTGTGATTCTGACATGGTCTGATGATGACATCAACGTCTAGACGCGTGAATTTTGTATTTTCATTCAGCACGTTTTCCATTTTTGTAGGTAGTCAGATTTTTCCATTATAACATAGTGTTTATCAATATCAGTCTGTATTATATAACATAAAAATGCATGTTTTATACCATTTTCTTTAATATTCATATTTTGTCCTTCGTCGTAGCGTCAGAGATCTCATTCTCGCGAAAAGACTTAGTTCATATAATACACAAGATACACACTCAGTTCTTGCGCGTAACACTGCTTCATCTTCCTTTAAATGCTTAAATTTTTAATACGTCAGCATTGCAAAATTTCTTCGATTGGCCCGTAGTTTGGACGTGCGCAGAATGCGCTCCAAATCATCTTTGAAAACGTAATTGCTTACCACACCGACAATTCTGTTCTTTCCACAGTAACGTTCTTTGCGTTTTACATTTAACAACACTAGTTTTCTGAAAGATTCTTTTGGAATAATAAAATTCATGGTACCTTTCCCATCTACAAAAATAAAAAGAAAATCTATCACATAAAAAAACCGGTCATTTCTCATTTTATTTTCAAGTATCTACAAATGGACATCTCTTTATGTATAAATTGAAATGCAAAACAAGGTAGAATAATATAAAATGTAGTGGGTGAAATAAGGGAACAACCAATCAATTGCGTGCATCATCTCCAGTTCAAGCTCAATGCCTGAACATGCTTTTGCTTGCATAAATCTAGCTGCGATTTTTTAACACGTTAAGCTTCGCATGTGGCTAACTCCCTCATGTTATTGCATCTACATCTGGAGAACATATGTCTCTAGTTTAACGAGTTATTCTGCACTTACAGGCGTGTACTCACTAGTTGATTTAAAATAGGAGTTGAAGTTGTAATGTTCTCTCATTTGAGTAATTAAACGTCTAGTCAATCGGTCTACAAAAGTTGATCGACAACTGAGTAAATTTGCTGTCGACATTAACGGCTGTATCTCTTTGATTGCTGGTGAAAGCAAATTCGTTATCTTAAATAATACTCGTAGTATAGCTGCATTAAATGTGCGGATTGATGCAACTTCACCTTTCTTTTGTTCTATTCGGGAAACTGTATCCCCCTTAAATAGGATGTTCAGGTAGACTGCTGTCTTTTCTGGTTCGTAAAACGTCTGTTTCTGTTTACTTATATATATTTATATATATATATATATATATATATATATATATATATATATATATAATGACATGTAAATTTAAATTTAAATCGGATTCATCGCTATTTTAATTCAGTACAAATCCTCAATATTCGGTTGTGACATTCTTCTATATTTGTCTGTTGTCGAAGCGTTGCCAGAATGTTTGAGCATGATGAAAACTGCGTCTGCTTTTTAGGCTGGATTGCGCGCGATCGTCAGAGTTACACTAACCTTGCTGCGCTATGTCAACCGGTATCCAATTTTCGCAAGCTTTGGGTTCGCATAAATGACTAGTTCAGTCTCTCAGAA
Organism: Eudiplozoon nipponicum; assembly: GCA_029291075.1. Classification (NCBI taxonomy): domain Eukaryota; kingdom Metazoa; phylum Platyhelminthes; class Monogenea; order Mazocraeidea; family Diplozoidae; genus Eudiplozoon; species Eudiplozoon nipponicum. The sequence continues at coordinate 12,694 of JAQBSW010001944.1, read as the reverse complement.
ATCCATTTGATTTTAGTTTAAATGTTTGAGATTCCTATTTAGATGCAATTTAAGCACTTTTTGGAATCGAATTAACATCTTTCAAAATAGGCAGTTAAGAAAGGAGAAATTTTAACTCGATGGGCTTTAATTGACGTTCAAGTTTGATTTTTTTAAATGTGTATTCGTGTGTTGCGTATTAGATTAAGTCCATTGCTTTAAATAAGACGTGAGATTTAAATTACATCTGACTATTTTTTTTGCTAGTTGTCGCATTCAGCTTAAATTAAATAATTTATATCAACTTTTGTTAGAAAAGAATAATGTCAAAATTATGGAAAAACGAACATAACATTTTTTCAACGCAATCACGTGTTGTTTTTTAAATGACAGTGTGCACAATCATTGTGCAACATATGTCAAACAGTGAAATCGACATTTGGACTGTTTACGTTGCTTTTTGAATTAAAAGAATTTTGAAACGACTAAATTTTCCTAAAGCTTATAATTTTGTACAAAAACAATTACAAAAATTTAATCCGATAGAAAAAAATATGATTGTCGTCATATAGTGCAGAAATAAGCATTTTTTCGTGCGTGAAAGATGCAATATAGCATCGAAAATTGAGGTTATATCTTTTTACTTTCAATTAAGATAAGCATCAACCTCAAATGTTTCAATTAGTCACATCAGAAATTAAAACTGAATAACGAGGACAAAACCATATCGCGTAGATAAAGAAAGCTAAATTATATGTTCGACCGTCACGTCGAGTAGTCTTCCATACAAGTTGTTTCGTTGAAAATATGGTTATCAGAATTCCTTGTCATTTACAAATGTGAACTTTTTGCAGATTTAGTCGAATATATAAAAGTTATAAAATTAAACAATCATTGATTGAACTGGTGTTCATAACAATTATTTAAATCAAGTTTGCAAACTTGATATAAGCACCAATCCAATTGAATATAATAAACTACAAAACATTGCAAACTTACTGTCAACCACACGCACCGCTGCATTTCGGTCTTCTATTGCCATCGTCAGAGAACGAATGACAAAATTTTAAAGGTGTGAAAACTGCAACCACTAAATGCAGTATTGAATATCATTTATGCGACATTCACTCATATTAGGCTTACCTACATTTAAATTTGTTTGAGTTATCATTTGGGCAATTTCTAAGCAGTAATGAGCTCAACAACTTTGTGGCATTGACTACACATGAAAAAGTCAAACTAATAGGCGGACGTTGACTGTGCAATATGTAGAGTGTGCAAAAATGAAAAAAAGAAAAGAAAGCTACATTACACAATCCATAAAATTCTGCAGCACCTAATAATACCTATCAGTTAGACTTTCAGCAAAAGCAAAAAATTCAGGAAAGATAAAGAAATGCTTTTGATCAGGAGTTGGTGATATATGCAGGTAAGCATATTAAATAGAAATTCAATTTGGAATTATATATATATATATATATATATATGTGTATAGTGTGCGGCGGGGTCTATGGAGTTGTGTAAGTGGTAGACGCGAAAGCAAATATGCTACGATTCCCGACAAATGCGCAGTAAATTTTGGCAATTATTGACCAGTTGCCATTAAGGGTGAAGCGGTTATACTTCATGAATTTTCATTGCTACCTTTACTAAAATTTATTATCATTTTAGCTGATGCCAGAATTTAACTAATGCTCCAAACTTAATAAAATATGTTTTGAGACATTAAAGTAGGCAGCTACTTTTGCGCGCATCAAATAAATCAAAAGAAACTTCGCCATTTCTTTCCAAATAGCGCCAGTTTTTGCAGCGTGAAAAAAGAAATATTTAATAGAATTTCATAGGTTTAATCACGAGCAATATGTTAATTGTTAGTAGGAGGATTGCGCTGAATAACAGGTCAGGTAACCATTTTCAGGAAGCCAAATAATGTTGGTTGTTACATTTTTAGTTAAAACATTTCGCCACTTTAGGCAGCATAACATGAATACCGGCAAATGGCCGCTACAAATAACATAGAAATAGGCATGAATAACGACGAAATTAAAGAACCGATCCAGTCATGATACAGAAAATCTTTTTATACCATAGAGCATTATGGGAGAGGCGACCTGGACAAAACAATTCTACAGTGAACTCTGCCACAAAAATACATGACAACTTAAGATAAAAATTTACTAAAATCAAGGTATCGAACATGATATAAACACCTAATCCATTATGTAAATACATTTTTCAGTGTTAACTAAGAATTGTATAATGTAGAATAGGCAATTCATCCAGTAGACCGGTTTCGTTCTTATTGGGAACTCATCATGTACTGGCCAAAATTTGCCGTGGGCATGGCTAGAACCTGGGCACGTCTACTTCGGAATCTGGTGCTCTAACCACTGAGCCATCCTGCCACATACTACACTACACACAATTTTCAGTTATATACTAACTAATATAACTCGGTTAGTCATTTTTCTTTCTAGATGGAGCTCATATGCAATACATTTAGAGACAGAGTTCCAACTAATCATCTCCAATCTGTCATTGCTGAACGAACACCACACTACATGATGAAGTGGTATTGAAATTAACATTTATATAATTAAACGAACATTTGGTGCGTGGGTGTTGTTGTGAATTTGATATAAACACCAAACCCATTAAGTACTTACATTTTTCAGGATAAACTTAAAATTTTGTAGTGTAGAAAATGCAGAAAAAATTTCTTTCATAAGTCAACAGCTAGATTGCCACTAAAATTGAGGCGATACAATGTTACGCAATTTGTGAAAAAGGGAAATGCGTTAGCAAGTCAACACCAAACCCGAATACAGATGGACTTTGCACTGCTCAATTTCATTGCTATTAACCTTAACAAATTTCGCCACGTCAACATCTGATTCGTTAAGTATTGCACTACTCGGAAGGTAGATAAAGAAGATACGGTTTTCTTGATGATTAGTCTGGAAGAAAACCTAATAACGTGCGCCGTACAGCGCATAAGGTTAGCACATTTAAAAACAAACTGGCAAAATCAGCCTGGCTTATTACTTTTTGTCTGTGCTACCTCATCAAGCTAAAAAATACCTGTAAGTGTCTACAATCTTACTTTCGTACGAACGTGCCTTTATGGAAGTGTAAAAATCAGGCGCGTAATGCTGTACTTTAACGGTTAACCTTTTGGCACATTGATTCTCTCAGTTCTTATAAGTGAGCGCTATCGTATTTGCAGTTAAAATATTATTTTCATCGATCATATATCTAAAGCTAAACCATAACTATTTTTTTAAAAATTGAAGTTTAAGATGTGCCATTAATGAGAGTGATTGCTGATTCTGCATTAATATCGTACATTTTAAGGTGTGAAAACAGTTCTCACAATAAGGAAACGTTTGTTTTGATTCTAACGTACTTGTTTGCGCAGTGATTTGCCCAATCAGATATTATATTTAGTATTGCCTGATCTGCGATTTGACCAACACAGGCTCAATTACAGATAAACGAACATTTGCTGCGCGGGCGGTGATAACAAGTATTATATTCAAGGTTGCAGTCGTGATATTAACACCTGACCCATTAATTATTTACATATGTTAGTCAAAACTAAGAATTTTATAGTGTAGAAAAGGCAATTTCTTCAGTAGACTAGTTTCGTCCTTATTGAGAACACATCATTTACTGGCCAGAATTTATCGCGGACAGGGTATATAAATTGTGTGCAGTGTAGTGTACAGCAGGGTGGTCCAGTGGTTACAGCACCAGATTCCGAAGCAGACATGCCCAGGTTCGAGCCCTGTCCGCGGCAAAATCTGGTCAGTACATGATGAGTTCCCAATAAGGACGAAACCGGTCTACTGGATGAATTACCTTTTCTACACTAAACAATTCTTAGTTTATAACGACATATGCAAGTAATTAATGGGCCAGGTGTTTATATCAATTCCAGTTGTTTAGTTACTTCAAAATACTTCGATGACCTTTTGGCGGCAGCCTTCTTCAGTCCACTCATCATCACAAGTTTTATAGTCTGTTCTTAATGTTTAACGACAGACAAGCATATGACGTTGATCGATTATTTTATTTAAGACTCCATTAAAGTAATTTAGCGAATAGGTAATTAAAACATGCATACAGATTTACATTTACTGTACGCATTCACAGACCAAAATTATATGATACAATAACGGTTGTTTAGTTTCACATTACATAATAAATCAACGTTAGTTCGTTCATATCTAAATATTATAATGGCAATAACCTCCCCCCCCCTCACTACACCAAAATTTGGGAAATACTCCCAGAAATAATGACATACAAACGACCCGACGCTAAACGACCACATCGAATGATTTTTTATGTTCAATTTGTCTAATTTTGTAAAAACAATTCAAAGGCATTATTCAGGCTTTACACACATAGGTGATCCCTCTCCGGATTTAATAGGTTAACCAACTATTAAGCCAATTCATGCTTTGGCGTATTGGTAATTGACACTATCAATCTTAGCGGAACGCCATGGTTTTGTTTTTTTTAGTATGGCTTACATCTTTAGAATTTGTGTTTCAACCGGTCTCTTTTGTTTGTTTCCAGTATTTGTGATCCGTCCTTCATGTAGAAAGTAGAATAACTCCGTCAAAATGACTATCCGGTTTCGTCGTTGCATCGACATTAAAATAAATTTTAATTTTAGGACCAAAAATGTTTTAAAAATTACTTTAGAAACGTAATCACCCTAGCCAGATTCTTTGTCTGATGAAAAAAAATCCACAATAACATTCATTGGTCAATTTCTGTAACGCAGTCATGTTTGCTTTACTAAACAGAACGTTCGAAGTCTGACCAATTTTATTATTGATGACAAATTTCAACAAGCTTTATTTTAAACCATCGTTTGCTGCTATCCTTTTTCGCTTCTAAATCGGACAACTTTTTGAATCGTAAATCAATCTCTCCTTCCGTTTCCATGCGATCCATTGTGTGAGTAATGCAATAAATTTTGTCCGTAAACTCGAGCCTTAATTAATATCAAAAAAAGTTTCCTCTGTGATAAATTATTAACAAACTTGTTATCAAGCGGTTTGCCATGAAGTAAAAACTTCATTTCTGCAAAGAGCCCGTGTTTATTAAAAACATCCGATATACCTTCTAACTGTGCTTGGATGAGTATTGATTAACTGGATTAAAGGTGTTCATAAATAATTGGAATTCTCAATTTTGGTGACATATAGCATAAATTGAAATACACCGTGTTGGTACAATGTACCGACTTGGCAACCATAGTGTTAGTACTATGTACCTTTTCGGTATTATAATGTTGGTATCGGGTACTGACACAATAGCTGCAGTGTTTGTATGATTTACATAATCCGTAAATAAATAAATAAATAAATAAATATATATATATTATAGAGTGAGCTATTAATTAGTCGCATTTTCGAGACTTTATAGGATGATAGCTTCACTAATGTTGGTTTACACTTTCGACTAGGAGATTGTACCGTCCTATTTTCCCACATTCCTCACCTAAATATAAAGTGGGCAAAATGGCTTAATACCGGCTTCCACTGATGAGTCTCGGTTAAGCACGAAACTAATGTCCACGAGTTTATACCTTCCATTCATGGTGTCTTTGGTTTGTGCTTCTGGTCATAATTGAACTAATTTGTTACTAGGCGCGCAACACCTAATAAATAGTTTCATATTTATTAGTTCTCCGCCGAAAACATTATTTAACTGTTACATAATTAATTTGATGATGTCATGCTTAACACGAAATTTGATAACTGATAGAAATCAGGGCGAGAGAAACAGGTGTTCAGAAATAATTTTAATTCTCAATTTTGGTGAAATATGGCAAACATTGAAATACATGGTGTTGTTACCGTGTACCGACTCGGCAAACATAGTGTTAGTACCATGTACCCGTTCGATACTCTAATGTTGATATCGGGTACTGACACAATAGCCATAGTGTTGGTATCCTTTACACACTATGTATACGCATTATATAAAGTGAGCAAGCGTTGAAGTCGCATTTTAGAGACTATATGAGGTGAGCTTCACCCCTGCAGGTTTACACGTTCGTCTAGGAGATTGTACCGTTCTATTTTCCCATATTCCTAAACCAAATACATAGTAGGTAAAGGGCTAAATTCCGGCTCCAACTGATGAGTCACCAGTAAGCGCGAAAAGAATGTGCATGATATTATACTTTCCGTTCATCCTGTCTCGGTTTATCCTTCTGGTCATAATTGTACTTATTTTTTACTAGGTTAGCAACACGTAATACATAGTTGCGCATACATTAGTTCGGCGTCACAAACAACTAATAGATGATTTGATGTGACTTTATTTTGCGTCAGAACATATTGCACTAGACAATCCGAAACCATGAAGTTTTTTTCTGTTATAATGTATGCCCTCAATAGTTAAATTTCTTGGAAAATAAACGCGGGTTTTTAGTTTTGCAATATTCTCTGGTACAAATGTCGCATTCTAGTATCTTTGCTAATTTAAATCTGAGTTTCGCAATTTTATGATATTTAACGCCAATGCTTTTGGTATAGTCTTTCACGATATGAAATTTTAAAAAATTTTAAATTAACCGGAACTTTCACTCTGTCTTGTCAACTTATTTTCCTGAACATATGAACAAGATGGAGTGAAAGCACTACTGTTTAATTTTAAATGTATTTCGTAAATCAAAATCGGGTAATAAATTCCTTGTTTAGTTGAAGAAAAAACTATTCTTCAAGCGTTGTCGGTATTTGTTATAAAATTATATATATATATATATATATATATATATATATATATATATATATATATATATATAAAATAAGACCATCATACTGTAAATTTATTTATATTTATATGAAAATAAAAACAACACATTTATGATTATCATCATCCTATTTTAATTTAATATTTTTGGAAGAATTTTATTCAGGTTAATTTATTGACAAGTTATGTTGTATTTAATAAAAAAAGTAGCACTTGCTTCGCGTCTTTTGCAGATTAAAGCGAATTAGAGCTCTCGTGTTATGGCTCATAACAAATAGTAGTTTTGCATATTTTATTAATTCTTATTCTCAAAAGGGCAAACAGTGGACGTCGCATTGCTAATTAATCAGATTATTTGTGTGGCCTGCAACGCGTGCTTTATTTACCATTTTTGTTGATACCTTTCGCATCGCTGGTCAAATAGGAAAGGTTTTATATTCAGGCAAAACAAATCGAGAAGATTTACTCGTTTCGGTAGTCATTAATTGCGCAGATATTGATATCAATTATTTAATTTAATGTCCAGAATTTGTACTAGATTCTTGGATCAGATAGGTTCTTGCGTTTCGTACGGAATTATCTGTGAAAAAAACAATCATTCATAATCAAACGATTTATGGATAGATTGGCAGTTAGAACCTAGCTAGGTTTAACTTTGGATTATAGCTAAACTAGATCAAATTAAATAAGAATGATAAATGCAAGTAACCAAAATATATTTAGGAAAAATAATAGACATCTTTACACAAAATATATCACAGTGAAATGAGCATTAGCATCGTTCCCATTCACATTAAATTTAGTGTTATCAATAGCATATATAAAATCCATGGTTGGTGAAATAATGTCTATTACAACTATAACAAAAATTTATATAAGCTATTATTGTTTCTATTGGTATTATTAATATAATATTAATGTTAATTACAATAAGAATTACTGAAATTTTTATTTTTCTGTTATTATTATAACTATTAAATTTAGAACAGGCAGCAAAATACGAAGCATTTAGAAATTTAAAATTGGGGGCATCATAATTAGTAGAATTTTTATTAATTGAAGTAAAAGAAATTGTATTAGCTGGAAAATTTGAAGTAGTTGAATTTTCGCATGTATTAGTATTAGAAAACCAAATATTAAAATTAATGTCGTAATTTTTTTGTGACTATTAATTTTGATATTGTTATCATTATTATTAGTATTAAAATAATTGGCATTATTATTATTATTATTATTATTATTGTTTTTGTATTTTTGAGGATATGATATTATTTATTAGAAGTATTATTAGAAGTATTAGGAGAAAGAGTTTTAGTAGTATGCGTGGTATTAGTATTATACGTATTAATGGTAGCAGCATTTGTAATATTAATATTATATTACTAGTAATAGTTTGCACTGGGGCTTTTGTATTATTCTAAATTTCACTTTTCTGCAGTGGTATTTTCATTCTAATTATTTTTTAAATTATTTGTATTTTTATTCTATTAATTAGTTCTATTATTTTTACTATTAAAATTAGTAGATTTAGTAGTACTACGGGCGTAAATTTTATTAATATAAGTCCTAGAATACATAATAATTGTGGTTATTAATAAATATTGCTATTAAATTTAGTGATAGATTGAGTTTTTCGCATTATAAGTAGTCCATCCACTGCCTATAGAAGTCGTTGTATTAACTGTTACCATAATATGAGTCATTGGAGTAGAAAAAGAAAAGTATATATAGTGAAAGGAGCAGTAATAGTTGAAAAATAATTATTAGCCGTTATGTTAGGTGTGATATTCTACTTCAATTGGTATTATTTTTATTACTATTATCATTATTATTCGTAGTAATATTATTTGTGCTGAACGTCGTAAAGTTAGTTCTACGAGTATTTTTCGATGGAGAATTATTATTTGTTATTGTAAGTAGTTGAAACTGGATTGTTTGTGATTAAATTTTTAATAATGTATATAGTTAAATTATTGCATTATTCATTTTAATAGTATTATTAGATCGTTTTGTGGTATAATTTTTATAAGCAAATGTTTTATTTTAGCTGCTGTAGTTTTTAAAGTTATATCAAAGCGAGTTGATATTATTTTTTACGTGAAATATTAGCAGCGATTAGAGTAGAACGTTATACTTATTTTACTTTCTTCAATTTAAAATTTTGCGTAAACATACCGTTTTTATTTTAACATTTGTTAACTAACGCCAATTATCCTGTCTTTAATTCAGTATATTTAGTAAGCTTAATCGGATCATCAATTTCGGCTTTTAGGCTCACACTTTTATAATCTAGATTTGCAATTTTATTATTTTGCGCAATCAAAATTATGCTACCATTATATGAATTAGAGATACCAAATTCACATGAACATAATTAAAAATAATTACACTATAAACATGTCAGAGAAGTACTTCATAGAGTAAAAACAAATCGCATATACTTTTCTAATTGATTCATGATTGGTCTGACTTAACACATTCTAAGACACATATAAGTGTTAGGTCCATGAGCATGGGTCAATTAGTGTCTTTGTTTCGATTATTTCTTCAAAATAACAGCTTTAATTTTAAATTATTCTGATTAAGTTAAATATAAAATTTGCGAATCGGCTGTTGAAACTGCATGTTGAAGAGAACTAAAAAGCATGCAGGTGTATATTAGGTTTTGCATAAATATTAGGAATTTAGTTCAAAAAAGATCGAAAGGACAAAAACCTATACGGACATCATTATGAATAATAGCATCACCACATGTGCATCAACCTCTCCAAGCTAATAGAAAATAATATCAAATTATTTGCAGTTAATGGTGTGCCTAGTAATTCCAAAGCCATACCCGATCAAAATTATGGTAATGAAAACAACTGTCAGAATTTAAAAGCGAGCAGACAATTCACATCAGAATAACTAATAATACGAAATAAATTCAATCTTTATAAGTGGACGTATACATTAAGCTATAAAAATATATTTTCATTAGTAATCGTGTTAAACAATTGTTACACACATTTCAGTCTTATGCAAGCTGCACAAAACGAAGAATAATTACACTCGCTAGAGAGAAGAAAAACAGAGAGCCAACTTTAATTAAATTTTAGTTTTTATTCATCTAGTAAAAAATTAGTTCAAATATGACCGCAAGGAACCCTAGTTTCCTGTTTATTTTAGACTCATCTTAAATAGCCAGAATTACGTCCTATACAAACTTTTTTTTAAGGAATGTGAGACAATTGGACGGCATAATCTATACGAATGTATATTCAAGCAGTAATCGACAATGCAACATCAAATCTAACGTACCATATATAACTTATGCCAAGTCTGTAAACGGTAACAAAATAATGGATTTCAAGATTTGCTTAATTTCATCAATACTGACAAGTAAAATTTATTTAGATCACAACAGTAAACCAATACATTCTGTCTTTCATTCGATTATTGCTTTTGAGTAGACAATATTTGTCACTGACATATTTTTCTAAAGGCATTTTCTTAATAGACTTTAATCTATTTGGTCTGCGAAAATCTGCATAAATTTGGTTACGTTCGTTAACTAAGAATTTTTTTTCAAAACAAAATGTTCTGTGAAATGCTAAACAGGACACATTTTCAATGGCCGGTATGTTTAAACCATAATTTTAATCGACATTACCTTTTCATTACGAAGGAAATGCAGGAATCTATTAGGAGTTTATGCGAATCTGCTTGTTTAATGCATAATAAAACAAAAACAGACGAGGTGAGATATACAAACAAAGAATAATTCAACAAATTTCTTTGTGATATATGTAGAAATTTTTTGTCTCTCTAAACTTTTGATTGACGGATTTTGCAAAATAATGCTTCCATATTTTGCTAAGCATGGCTATTTCTAAAATTATAAGGCAAAATAACTAGGCCAACAGTGAGACACTGTTTGTTTGGAATTTGACATTTTTGATTCGACAAAAACTGCCTAAAAACACGAACAGAAGGTGAAATCAAAGATATCATGAATGGGAAGTATAATCTCGTGCACATTCGTTTCGTGCTTACTGGGGACTCATTAGTAGGAGCCGGTATTACGCCATTTACCCACCATATATTTGGGTGAGGAATGTGGAAAAATATGACGTTCAATCTCCTTTATGAATTTGTAAATCTGCAACTGTGAAGCTAACTTCATTTAAAGTTTTTGACAATGCGATTTCAAAGCCGACTCACTATACATAATATATATAACGAGAATGTAAATAGTACCAAAACAATGACTATTGTGTCATTACCCAATACCAACACTAGGGTACCAAAATTTTACATGGTACTAAAACTATATTTGCCGAGTCGATATATGGTACCAACACGATGGATTACAAGGTGTGCTTTAGTTCACCAAAATTGAGAATTGCAACTATTTCTGAACACCTTTTACTCCAGTAAATCCATAAATTTTATTCCTCATCGATATCATGCAATTATGATATAGATTTTTCGAACCTAGTAACATATTAGTTTGAATATGACTTTAAGGATAAACCAAAGACAACATGAACAGAAAGGTACAATCTCTTGATCATTCGTTGGCGACTCATCAGTAGAAGTCGATATTACGCCCAGTCCAATTAAGTAAAATAAATCACATTCGATTATGATTCTCAAGAAGCGATATTAAGCATATAAGTAATTATTACAGCAATTAATAACATCCGTTTATTATGATTTATCGCCTTTGTTAAAAAGCGACTAACGGGCATATGTAACATGCGAAAAAAATTTACAATTTAAAACTGTCTGATTGTAGAAATCAATTTCTTGGATGCAGAATTCAATAATGAGCATATGAGAAATTTAGATATAAAAAACTTCAAATGGTGAGTCTAACTTAAATGGCTGCTTAGGATATATCGTGTGGGATATAAAGCGACCAAACGGCAGATTTAGCATGCAAATAAAAATGAAATTCTGAACTAGGCGATTGTAGAAACTCTATCCTTTAAATTACTGATTCTTTGACCTTAAACAATTATTTCAATAATAATCCTCTGCTTAGTTTCTTGTGCAATTATTGCCAATAGTACGTCGAATTATATTAATAATTTAGGCCACTTGGCGCATTTAAACATACATGACATGCATATTGTTCCAACATTTTAAACTACTCTATGGCAGGAAGCCTTTTGCTTGCGTTGAAGATAAGCAGACAGACACCAATTATTGCGTTCTTGGACATCGGAGTAATTGGTATAGTAATTATTTTAATGGTATGTGTGAGTTAAACTCTTTCTGACGATGTGTGGCATTTGGTCGAAAGCTGTGTCTGAGTAGATGTAGAGAAATCAATACTTGTCATATAAGATTAATCAAAGAGGCAAAACTAAGTCAATATTAGGTGTCTGATAAATTTCTATGGCAAATATAACAAAGGTGCGTTTAACTTTATTGTTTGCTTAGGACATAAGGCCTTTGGTTGGAAACGGTGTCTGACGAGACAGCATGTGTATAAATGCGAAATACTGAATTCTCCTATTGCAGAAGATCGAATATTTTCATTTGTATTTCGAGGAAAAACAAACATTATTTCAATATTTGCCATCTGAGTAATTCCTCTGTAAATTAATTTTAACAATATATCTCACGTAAATGGCTAGAAAATATATATGCTATTTAGTTGCCAGTAGTCCGTCAATGCAGATTTAGCATGCGTATGCATATATAATGTTGAACAGTACAAATAACGAAAATCGATCTTTTTAATTTAAGGTGCGCAGAAAAGCAAATAATATTTCAATATGTAGTATATGATTAATTAATTTAGTAATTTTTGTTGGTGTTCGACGACTGGTTAAATAAAATGGGATTGGTGTTTACTTCAAGCTCGCAAACTTAATTTAAATAATTTTTACCACCACCCGCGCAATCAATTTAAAAAAAATTGTATTGTCTATATATGTATATGTAG